>JAEQBH010009670.1:0-131483 GCA_016808115.1 Tetrastigma voinierianum | reverse complement strand
CTTCTCTTCAAGTTCGTATGGTAATGGAGCTTGATATTCAAAATGAAAGCTCATCATAGCCGTGATCTATCGATCTAATTTAAAATGAAAATTAAAGAAAAAAAATGAAAAATTATATACAAAACTTCCTTCACTGTATCTTCTTATCTTTCTTCCTTCTTTGTATCTTCGTATATCCCTTTCTGTGCCCTATCTCTTTCTATTTATAGTCTAATTGTTGCTTGGCCAGAATTCTAGGCAGATTTTGTGGATTTCAATGCAAGCCCATTGGATAGTTTGTCGCAACAATTGTTAAAATGCCTCGACGATATTACAACAATATTTGTCTTCAACTTTGTCGTGGCATTGTTGCAACATTTTGCTGCTATTCTCAAACTATTTATCTCTGAAATAATTGAATTTGTTGTGACATTTCTTCTACACTTTTGTCTTTAGAATTTGTCGAGACAATTTCCTCTTGATGTTCAACTGTTAATCTCTGGAAAATTTGTTGCGACATAAATGAATTTGTCGTGACATTCTCCTAAATTTGTGTCTTCAAAATTGTCGTCAGGTTGTCTTGACAATTTTGCTTGACATTCCCCTTTTGATAAAATGTCGACAAATGTTAAATTGTCACGACAACTTTTTGTTGTCTTCCAGGGGTTCTTCTCAATTTCGTAGTGACAAAAGTTTGAAAGTCGCGACATTTCTTCTACCATTTGTCTTTTGTTTTGTCGCGACAATTGTTCTTCCTTCCTTGGTCTTTCAGATGTTTTTCTCTTTAGTTTCTTTTTTGATCTTGATTTATGTAAAACAATAATTTTGGTGAAGGTTCCATAATTTTCGAGTAAAATATGCATTAAGCTATCAATTATGCACAAAAAATGGACTTAAAACTATATGAGTTTTAAACTCATCAAAGCCCCCACTTGGTTTTGTTGAAATGCAATATCGATGCGACAGTCGACCCAACTATATGAGTTTTAGACTCATCAACACCCCCGCTTGGTTTTGTTGAAATGCAATATCGATGCGACAGTCGACCCTCAAGGACAAAGCATTGGGGTGAGGATGGTTCTCAGAAATGAAAATGGGGAGGTTGTGGGCTGTCAGTCGAAACACGTTACAGGAAGACTCCCACCCAACGAAGCTGAAATAGTAGCATTAAGGGAAGCAATTCTATGGCTGAACCGACTGCATGTTATAGAGGTGATAATAGAGATGGACGCAAAACAAGTGTACGGCGCTTCTTTCGTTTGCGTATATCTGATCTGAATTCAACACTCTGATAAATGACTGCAAGGTTTTACTCTCAAGTCACCTTTTCACTCTTAGACATATAAAAAGGTGTGCAAATTCTGTAGCTGATTCTCTAGCAAAAGGATCATTACATCAAGCTAGTTTTGATTACTAGCAAACACCCCCTCCATTCCTAGAGCATTTTCTTCAAGCTGATGTAATGACTTTGAGTTAGCAATAAAATATTTATTTGAAATTCAAAATAAAATAAATAAATCCGAGAGATTCAAACATGCCTATAATTATTTGTTCTTAATTTCGTTTATTTTTAAATTACGAACAATTAACATTTGAAAATAAATCAATTTAACACCCACAACTCCTATAGTTTTAAGATACGCATAACTAATTTTAGAAATAAATTCAAGATTTCCAAATATTATGATAATTATTTGTTTTAATTTTTGGAAATAAATCAACTTGACATCACATAATTTAAATTTTATGATAATTAATTTTTAAAATTAAATGACTTAAGAAAATATCAAATCTCATTTGTAACCTAGTTTTAAAAGACGATAATTACTCTGAAATAAATTGAGACGTGAATCCAATATAAAAGTGTTTTAAAACATGATTTTAAACTTTATTTGGTTGAGTTTATATTTAAAAAGTATTTCAAAGTAAACTCTAATACTTGAAATAGTTTTAAAAGTATTTTTTTAGTAACAGTTTTTCTATGTTTTCATAGAGAAAAATCATTTTTTTTTTAATAACAGTTTTTCTATACTTTCATGGAGAAAAATCATGTTTGAGTGAGTGACAAATTATGTTTTCAAAATCTATTTTTTTATTTTTAGATTTTTTTTACTTTGGAAACATTATTTTAAATAACTTGGGTGTTTTTGTTGAACAAAATTATTTAATAAAGATATTTTTTTTGTTACAAATATGAATTAATTATATTTATTTAAAGTTAATAAAACACTAGGCTTCTTTTTTCTCGACTTTCTCTTCTACCCACTCATCTTCCTTAAACAATGAGGGGTAATTTTTTGTCATTGTTTTTGTGATTTCACTATCTTGTTACGGCGCTTTGATTTGTGCCGTCTTGTTATGATGTTTTGAGTTTCGTCATCTTATTGTGGTGTTTTATTTGTATATGGGCGATTCTTGCAAACAAAGCATATTTGATCACACAATGACAACAAATCAGATTATAATCGTTAGTATGTTGCAGAACTATAATCATAGGTATTGTAGTCACTATAATATTATCAAATTTGTAGGCTTTGAGCTAATTCATTATATTATTAACAAGGGTGTTGTTTCATCTTGGTTTTTAGTGATTTAGTATCTGTAATCACTGTAATACCCGATACTAACTAAATAAGTAAACATGACAATCATAATATTTCTATTCTATTTTATCTTACCTAAATATGTTTAAGTAAAGGCTTAAATTGGGTTAAGGCATCTTGTACTTTATTATGCATTAATCTTAGTTACAATTAAATGTATGCTTAAACGTTTGTAATTAGTATTTTGGGAAATAAGTATAGTTAAGAGAATCCAAAGGGACTAGCTGGCAATTACAAAACACTAATAACTAGCAAAAGAAAGACTAATGGACAAATGATTAAGGGTGTAGTTAGGTGGCACTTTTCTAAGCATGCCAACTCATGTTTGCACTAAGTAGGGGTAATTAGCAAAGGATGGTAATGCTCTTTCTCCTACAGAGAATCGCTTAGTGCTAAGGAAGTTTAGAGAAAGAGAGTTAGGGTTTCATGTGAAGAACAAAATGTTAGTAATTTTTGTTTGTGCTAGATTTCTAAGGAGTTATTAATGGTAGATTTGGTCTTAAAAATGTTTTAGTTAGTATTAGTGTTCATTCTTAGCCATTTTCTATATCAAATCTGGGAGTCTAGAGAGAGAGTTTTAGAGAGAAAAAGTGCAAATTTCTAGGAAGAAGAAGAAGTAGTGGTTTTTGCTAGTTTAGGTTTTTAATGAGTTGGTGATGGATGTTAATGCACTACAAGAAAAAAAGTTTTTATTGACAAAGGTAATTTATGTCAAAATCGTTCATTTAAATGAAATTATGTTTTAAAAAAGGTATTAAATAAAATTCATATATAGATTTTTATTTACTTATTATATATGTATTATAAAGGGAAGTGATAACAATATATTTTCATTAAAAAAGTCAATCTCTAAATTTTTTTTTTTAAGTTACGTTAATATAAACTTTTATTTTTTTTTCTTTAGATATGATGAGTAAACCAGTTTTTTAGTCTATATCAATATTATCAATAATTTTTAATTATAGTCATTTATGAAACAAATTTCATTATTATGTCCTTTTTTTTGCTTTTATAGTTAAACATAAATATAAAAGCCCCCAAATTTTTTCATGCATTGGTGTCAATGAGTTTTTTTAGTTTTTATTATTATAACATATTTTTTTTATTAACTATTTTCCTCAAAAAAATAATTTATGCATTGGTGTTAATGACCTTTTTTAGTTTCTATTAATATAATATATATTTTTCATAAACTATTTTCATTATTTTTGAAATAGAATTTAATGTGTATTTGATTTAAAGATAATTAATAACTTGTGTAAATTTGAAAATAAAGTAATTGAAATTTTAATTTATAAATTGATAACATAATATTAGGTTTAGATTTTTTTTCTTTTGCTAAATCAAGCCACAAATTTAGATATTAAGATTTAAGAGAATATGATTTGTATTGGAAAAAGATTTAAGAGGATAGGATATATATATTTCTTTCAAAAAAAGAAAAAGAAAAAGAGAATAGGATATTATTCTACAAATTATATTAATAAGTTAGTATTATAAACGTGATATATATATTCCATACACCGATTCTTCTAAAGTTGGATATATATTAACGAATTAAAATTTTGGGGAGATAAGATCCATATTCGTGAAGGGAGCATCAAGCAGCTTTTATTTTTTATTTTTTTATTTTTTGTCTCCATAATACAAACCCTAAGAGACCTTGTTTTACTTTCCCTTTCTTGCCCGCGCCCCACTCCCTTCTCTCTTCTTCTTCATCGTTTTTCAGACCATCCATCCTCATTTCCTTTCTAGTAGCGGTCTTAGGGGTTGTTTGTTTTTTGATTTAATAACAAAGCTAAATTGCTTTCAAAGATTAAGCCATTTGTTTTTAAAATTTCTACAACTTATTACAATTCTTTTTAAAATTAGCGCCTAATTCTCTCTTCTTTCATTGTTCTCTCGTGACCATCTTCCCTCATTTCTAGTAGCGGTCTTAGGGGTTGTTTGTTTTTTTGGATTTAATGAGTTGAATTGCTTTCAAGATTAAGCCATTTGTTTTTAAAATTTTCACAACTTATATTGATTTTTTAAAAGTTCAATAGAAAAAGGGTAATGTTTGGTTTTTTATCCGTAAAAGTCATTTTTTTTTTACCTAAAATATGAAAAAACTCCATCATTACCCAACAAGCAAGAAGGCTAGCAACACTCACTACTGCGATAACAACTAAGGGTTTGGGATTGTAGTCCCATCCTCGAATTCGGCTCAAGCTTCTATTTTTCAATTTCCAAACTTGTCTTATTTAAAAGATTAAACGGGGTCAGGTGTGTAAAACTCGAGAAAATTCTAATTTTCTGAAAAAGAGTAAAATCGTAATTTTGGTCAAAATCTAGAATTTTTCTAGATCTCGGATGACGAAACGAACTTCACCGTTGGAATCGTCTTGCGAAATCTAGCTACCAAGTCGAATTTCATTGAATTCCGAGACATTCAAAATTTGCACGTTTTTCGAGGCAATGAGCATAATGCGGGACACTTGGCCCATTTTGAGTGGCTTATAGTGTGCCACGTGTTAGGTGCAGAATTAGTCAAATAGAGCTAAATGGGGCCCACGTGAAGGTGGATATCTCCCAATCGACTGGAATCCAAAGAAGTGATGAAAGAGGATATGTAATCCTCATCAACCAACCTAAGCGTTGATGCTAAAGTAGTTATGACCCAATTCGATTCTCTCTTCTTCTCCCTAAACGGTTTGGGAGGGAAATTAGAGAGAGAAAAGGAGAGAGAGAAAGGGAGTGATTTGCAGCAGAGAGCTCCACCTCTCTAAAATTTTTCGCGATCTGACCGTTTGCCTCGATGAGCCAAGAGGCGGTTGTTTTACACCGGGAAAGGGCTACGCTATGGGCACTCTGCTTTGTGGAGTTTCACAACTCCCCGGAGGTAAGGGTCTTCCTACTTACATTTTTCGGTTTAAGAGCCTTGTTAATGACTTGGGTGTTGTGAGGCCGGAAATGGCCATGGATTTCGATTCCAAAGAAATGGAACCGAGGCTGATGAGGGGGCTATCCACCCGACAGCCCACACACTATTGGGACTCGCAAAATAAATTCCGATCGCAGCAATCAAAATGTCCATGTGAATTTGCTTGAATTGGATGGCATGGATTGTGTGGAAAATGATATGTTGATGCATGTAATTTAATGTGTTAACATGAAGTTTGAATTATATGAAATATAATTATGTGTGAGCCACAATCGATATAGCGACCGTAAGATAATGATTTCATATTTAATTCAAGCACCCTAGAATAAGAGGGCGTGAGTGCATGACAAATAACCGGAGTATTGTCCAAACTGACGATCAAAATTATTAAAAATAATAATTTTATCGAAAGTTGTTCAAGAATCGTGTCAGGGAAAATTGTCCAACAATTCACGTCGGAGGGGCCCATGAATCGTTTCGGAGAGTTACCCAACAAATTCACCTAGGAGGATTGTCCAACGTATTTATATCGGAGGGTTGCCCACAATTAAAAATATATATTTTTTATTTGGAAACGATTTTCATACATGGCATAAACATGTGTGAGGGAGTTGGTGAGGACTCGAGACATGGGATTGGGCATGTAGACATTCGAGTAGGAATCATGAATTCACTTGAATGTGTGTGTTGAGTTTTTTTTTTGCCATTACACGAAAGATTTGAGCGAGAGTAACCCATGTAGAGATTATCACTACGGGGCATTGCTCACCTCAGCGAGGAAAATTATTTCAGGTACAAGGAGTGTTCGAAGACGACGCCACTAGAGGCCACTTTGCTAGAAGAAAGCCATTGTGCTTTGAGATATATTTGTAAAACATGTATTAGAATTTAATTTTACTACATGTTTTTGTATTAAGAGTGATGTAACAATTCTTGATATTATTGTAATATAATTGGACATATTTTGGTAAGTATGGTGTGTAGGCCAATGTGATCATTTTTACTCATGTATGGGTCTCATGATATGAGACACACAGGTTTTCCGCAGGTTGAAGGTGGTCAACGGGACCCTCGAGAAATGGGGTGTCACAAGGTGGGGATAGGAAAATTCCCAAACCCTCCCCGTTTGAATTTAATTTTTGTTTTTATTTCTTATTTTTTTATTTTTTTTATTTGCCTTTTTATTTTTATTATATTAAAATTAATATATTTCATAACAAATAAAAAAATATTATGATTTTTTATAAATTATTAATTAAAAAACATTCTAATTATTATTATTATTATTATTTATATTAAAGTATAAAATAAAATAATAAAAAAATATTTTGAAAATATAATCGAGGCATGGAGGGAGTAACAATATCTGAACCCGCCCCTAACTCGCTCCCTGACGGAGAAAATAAACCCAAAACCTCGTTAAAATCCGACATCGTTAAACCAAACCCATTCCACAAGAGGGAGTGGTCGTGGAACCCGAAATAATCCGCCCCATCACATCCCTACCACTACCCAACGCAAGAACAAACAACTTAATACTTAATGCTATTAAGTATTATTCAGTATTAAGCTAAAAAAAGTTATATTCAACATTAAGTAAAAAAAACAAATGCAACCTTAGTCTCTGGAGCGCCAATCCAATGCTCCCTACATTCTAAACCTTTCATCCCTGAAATATTTTCTTCTATTTCATGGCTATTCATTTAACGAGCGTAACTCCTTTTTCCTCGGGGCAAATGCACATTCACTCGTATCACATTTGAAATCTCTTCTTTATACAGGCTGGTACTTGTTTTTTTTCTTTGTCTGAGTTTCATTTAATCCTCTTAGAGATATTTCAAGTGCATCCATTGTCTTCTATTTCGCTCAGAACATTGCCCTAAAACTCAAACCCTAACCCTAAGTCTGATTCATTTCAATGCTCACTCTAAAACTATTTTTACAAACAAAAGCATTAAGCCGAAGCATTCCTCAACCTACAGAGGTAATTTTTCCTATTTATCAGTTTCTATGCAAGAACTCTAAAAATTTCAATGTAGCATGAGAAAGAAAGGAACCCGTTGCAATTATTGATCAATCTTTTGTTAGATTAAATACACAAGAATAAACACATAGATGTGATTTTCCTTACTGTTACACCAAATATAGAATAAAATCACATAACCCTAGAATCATGCATACTAATCAAAGATCAAACAAGCCAATATTGTAGAAGACATACCTGAATCCATTGCAATTAGACAATGCAAGAATGTGCTCTCTCTCAAGTATGGAGGCTGGGGATCATTTGGATTGTAAAACCTAAGCAATGATTCGCTCTCTCGACGGGCCGCAGATAACGCGGCCAGAGGTTTTAAACCCGTGACCCCCGCTCAAATTACGACTGCCTAATGCCATTAATCCATCAAAACAACATTAAGGGCAAACAGAAACCACACATTAATTCCATATTTTATAATTAATGAAATAATTATATAATTATTTCTGTGAACCCTAATTCAACTGGGAATAGATCACTAACTTTATTGGGTTACTGAATAGACAGCACAATCATGTCCAAATTTAACACTTGTTAGCCCAATAAACGGAAATCTAACAATCTCCCACTTGGGCTACAAGTGTTACCGAATATGTACATGATTGAATACTAAAGGTACAAATATATAATCGTCCAATCACGTAAAATACTTTAAACAATCTGGTCCATTAATTGTACTAGAATGGGATCAAAGCGAATTCTTTATTACATTCATGCGTAACGACCTATCTTTGTCAACAACAAAGACAATCAATGACATAGATCAAATTATAGGTGTGTGGCTTGAGATTACATAAATGTGATCTATAGTATGCCTATCTCCAAAAGGTCCTCTTTATGACTCAAATGAGTCTAGTATCATATTTTCAAATACCACATGCTAAATAGCAGTAGAAAATCATGACATCACAACAGAGTAGTCGGAAACATAACATAAATGCATTAAATAATCATAGCATGTACGTACATATAAAATGAAATAACTATAGCGTGTCAATCACATAAAACCAAATAAACTCCCACTATCTTCCTATATCGTCTAGACTAAGTACACCCATCTGAGCAACATGCTCATGAAACACCTTAGGTGGCAAGCCTTTGGTGAGTGGGTCTGCAATCATGGAGTTCGTACTAATATGCTCAATTGACACTTGACCATCTAACCTCTTTCTTTTACAACCAGAAACTTAATGTCAATGTGCTTGATTTTGATGAACTCCTATTGTTTTAGAATATAACTCAGAGTTTTATTATCACAATTAATCCTAAGCGGTTTGTTAATGCCTTCACACTCAGTCACGTGATAAAATTTCGAAAACCATATTCCTTGATTAGATGCCTCGCTGTGCTATAAACTACCCATGGTCAAGAGGCCACTAGTGTCTGTTTGACACTTTTCCATGAAATAAATTTCCCGCCAACATGAAGATGTAGAACTGAGGTCGACTGCTATCTTGATCCCGCAAAGTCTGCATCCGTACCCAATAACCTCCAGATGATTGGATCGCCGATATATGTGGTTATTACCGACCCTTTGTCTTCCAAGATACCTCATCACTGCTTAGCTACTTTCCAGTTGATCCATACCAGATTAATGGTGATATCCCGTTTAACATTCCCACAATGTACGCTATAACCGGACGCGCACACTTCTGTGCATACATAAGACTCCCTGTCAAGTGCACGACAAGGGTAATTCTCCATTTCTTTCTCAAGTTCAATTCTCGGGGCATCGACCTAAGCTGAATTTATTTCACCCTACATGTGTGTATCACCCGGCGACAATTCTACATATTAAACCTTTCAAGCACCTTATTGATATAGGCCTTTGTGATGTTTACATACATCTTGAACGATCCCTATGGATTTGTATACCCAAAACATATGATGCATCACCAAGGTCTTTCATTTCAAAATGACTGGATAAGGACCTTTTGGTGTCATGCAATAGACCTACATCATTGCTTGCTAGCAGAATGTCATCCACATAGAGCACCAATATAACAAACTTGCTCTCACCGAACTTAAGATATATGCACCGATCTACAAAGGTTCTCCTGAAACCATATGAAGAAATCACCTTATCAAATTCCTAGCACTACTGATGGCGCCTCGCTTTAAACCATAAATGGACTTCGAGTCTACATACTAGGTGCTTGGGTTTCTAACTCAAAGTTCTCTGGTCGCACCATGTATATAGTTTCATCAATGTTCCATTGAGGAAAGTTTGCCTGACATCCATTTGGTGCGCCTCTAGATCACAATGAGCTACAAGTGCCATTATAATTCTGAATGAGTCTTCGTCGAAATTCATTTAAAAGGTCTCCTTATAATCTATGCCTTCCTTTCGTAAAGCCCCATGATTAGGGCGTGCCTTATATCTCGACATTGCCTTTAATCCCGCTTGGTTTTGAATATCATTTACAACCAATTGGTTTTATACCTTTAGGCAATTCGACGAGATCCCAAACACCATTATCTTTCATGGACTTCATTTCCTCTTGCATAGCTGCAATCCACTTTTCTTAATTGGTGCATTGTTTGGCTTGATTGACAGACGTAGGATCGTCCTCCAATCTCAGATCAAACCTCATGCCCCGAAGAAAGACTACATATTATCCGAAATTGCTCTTCTCCTTTCTCTAAGTGGACCGCCTTAATGGCACTTCAGTTGAGGTTGTTGAGGTTCTTCCACTATTTCTTGATGTGGTTCCTCAAATCTAGTGGGTGGAGCCTAATCAGATTGAAGTCGCGACGTGAATGCTCATCATTCGCCACAACACTTGGCACAATAATAGAATGGTACTGATTGTCACCACAGCTCAACAATAGTAGTCGTGGTTGGAGCATTTACATACTCTCAAAAAAATGACCTCCTAACTTGAGTGCTCCCACTATCCTCAATAAACTTGGCATTACCCGTCTCAAATAAGGACCTACTTAAAGGGTCATAAAACTTATACCCTTGCACTCCTCTCGTGTATCCTACAAAATAATAAATGAATGAAATTCTTGAGTCCGGGGCTTTTCTTTCATTGGGCCTATATAAGGCCTTGCTTCACCGGACAACCCCACGTGCATGTCTAATACTAGGCTTCTACCCGGTCCATAACTCATAGCGGGTTTTGTTAACTCCGCTTTACTGGAACTCATTGAGAGAGAACTCGGCAAGGGTCTTTAATGCTTCACCCCATAATGAATTAGTAGAGAAGAATGACTTAATCATACTTACCATGTCTTTAAGGGTTCTATTATGCCTCTCGCCTACACCATTTTGACTCTGAGTTCCAAGTACGGTGTGTATTGAGTGTACAATAACGCATCTCGTGAAAGGTATTTCTGGGCAAAGGCCCCGGTCGTTGTTCACCGATCCATCAAAACAACATTAAGGGCAAACAGAAACCACACATTAATTCCCCATATTTTATAATTAATGAAATAATTATATAATTATTTCTATGAACCCTAATTCAACTGGGAATAGATCACTAACTTTATTGGGTTATTGAATAGACAGCACAATCATGTCCAAAATTTAACAATTGTCAGCCCAATAAACGAAAATCTAACAATTTTGCTGTTTAAAGTTGATTGTTTTAGTTATTTACAAGCTGGAATTTGTTTTGTGGGGAAAGAGCTTGAAATTTGGAATGAAGATTAATTTCTTGTGTTTGGGTGTGAGGAAAATGAAAGGGAAAAGGAAAATGTGCCAGAAGTTAGTGGGACTTCGATGCTCTTAAAACATTTTAACTCTCGTAAAGAAAATGAGGGAGTGGTGGGAAATCATATTGAGCTGAATGTTTATGGGTAGCAATGTGTGAGAAGAAAAATGTGAAATTACCACACAAACCATGCTAAGAAACTGTTTCTAACAGCATTTTCTGAAAATTCATTTAATTTTTAGTTTTCAATTAGCCACTCAGGTTCGGTGCAAATCTGATCTTGATTTCTTACATCAAAATCCCTTTGTTCTTTGGTTTTGATCCCCACTTAGTCACGTGTGGAAACCAAAAACTCACCTGCGGTAACAAAGTATTCTACGGATTCGATGAGAAGTATAAAAATCCTTTCTTTGGCAAAAATCTTGTAATTCCAAGGATAAAAATTGTTCTTTTCTATATCTAAAAATTTGTGAGCCTACATCTCAATTAAAGATAGATCTTCATAGGTATTACATCAAAATACTAATTTCTAGAAAGCCCATGTGGGCAAATCAATAGAGATTGTTCTTATTACATCTATTAATGTCATAAAGCATGAACGTCCATGTGTTTATTGTGTGGATACATTTGAAGTCAGACAAGGACATTGGGGAGGCATTTGTGAAGCATTATCTTGCTAAGTATTATATATCTTGTTAATGAATATCATGTTGCGCTATTGAAAATCCTTTGAATAAATATTACTTACACTCTCAATAGTTGTGTCTGAAGGATTAAAGGAAAATTGTAAGGAAAGAAAAAGTGAAGTTCCAAAATAGGTACCCATAATATGGAATTTTAGTGAAAATATAGTAATGACATATCAAGTTGTTTTATTTTTCATTTTTGGTTTATGCTGTATTTCAGTACTTATTATAATAATTATAAATTATTAAAATATTTTATTGATAAATAAAAAATAATCAAGAAGCATTATAATATAATGTGTATAAATTTGCATATTTGTATTCCTTTTCTAAAACTAGGTTTTACCTTTTTTTTGTCACTTATTTTCCAGAAAAAGAAAAAAATTGTTGAGACCTAAGGTGAGCTTGTTTTCTTCTCATAAAAGTCTTACACATAACAACTTTTGTTGCATTACTTTCACTATAAGAAAAACCGGAATTAGAGACGGAAATTTAGAGACGGGATAAGTGTCCTGGCTCCCAACAGAGACGATTGTAGACATAAAAACCTTGAAATTACAAATTATTTAGAGACGAAAATTCGTCTCTCGATTTGAGATGGACAGAAACTGCCTCTCGATCAAAGACGACCTTCCGTCTCTCGATTAGAGATCGACTTCCGCCTCTTATCGAGACTGACTATTTATCTTCGACGGAGACTTTAAATCATCCCGTCTATATTTAGAGATGGAATTTCCGTCCCTATTCAAAGATCGACCAATTCCATCTCTAATTTAAGACGCAAGTAAATCCGTCTCAATTTAGAGACGGAATTTCTGTCCCTAGTCAGGGAAGGACTAGTTTTCCGTCTCAAATTAGAGACGGAAATTGAGACGGAATTTTCATCTCTAATTATACCTCTTGAAAAAAAAAAAAGAGTATGAGACTAAAAAATTCAAAATCTCTGTCCCTCAAAGTAATCTAGGTTTTTTCCCTAATATTTGTTTTATTTTAGAAAATATCTTATTTGTCCATCTATCTTTCGATCCTATAATATCTATGTTGTCAAAAAGAAAAACGAGAGGTAGAAATAACATGGCACACCTTCCTCATGAATGCTAAAAATGGTTGAAGTGGAATCTACTCTTAAAATTATAGAATTCTAAACTTGATCGATATCGAGTAAATTATAAATTAGGCCTTTAAGTTTTGAAAAACAAATCAATAAATTCCTTATATTTCAAAAACTAATTAATCATTTCCTATATTTTTAAATGTACTTGTAATTTAGTCCATTTTGATATTTTTCAATTTATTTTGAGTTTTTCTTTTGAAGAACTAGTAAAAGAAAAGAAAAAAGTAAAAAAATAGAAAGATTATATAGAAAAGAAGATATTTTTTAAATAAAATAATATTAAATTAAGTTTGATAAACATTATTCAAGAGACTAAATAATTAGTTTTTGGAATATAGAAAACTACACTACAACAAAAAGGGTCATTGTTGACATATATTATCTTGACTTAAGGCAATATAAGTCAATTTTGTCCATTTGAATGAACAATTATGACATATACAACTTTTTTACACCAATAATGACATATATAAAAGTTCTTGAATTCTTCCATGACTTATATTATTAAACATTGACAAATAATTTATAATTCAATATATTCATGTGTTGATGTAATTAAATAAAAGTAATGATTACTGCAATTTGTTTGATGTGTAAATCTAATTTACTTACTAAGTTTTATAAATTTAAGTGACCAAAACGTATTTTAATAAAAATTGACATTATTAATACTTTTAATTATGTTTATACATATTTCAATTTTTTTAATCAAACCAATTAAACCTTTTCTCAATCGATACCACTAAGAAAAGAATAAATTTTGATAAACTATTTTTTAATACCATGCAATGAGAAAAAAAAAATAGTTTATTAGGATTGATTGTATTTATATAAAATTTAAAAAAAATAATTTAGTAAGAAATTTTATAAAGTATTTTGTAAGTCTTAAAAATTTTATTTCATTAACATTAGCCAATAAAAATATTAAAATATTTATACTTAACATTACTAATAAAAATAGTTTTTGAAAGCTTATAAATTACTTCTAATTTTTAGCCAAGTTTAAGCTTGAATTAAGAGCTCAATGCATGTAAGTGAGATGGTTGTGGTCTTTCCTAGCTTAACCAAAGGTCTGAAGTTTGAGCACTGGGAATGTAATTGTGTTTTGTGGTAGAACTTTACCACCCTTATAGTCCATCCCGGCTCAAATGGGGATTAGTCTGTGTGTAGTATGGCTTAAAGGTGCCTTTCGTATGTGCATGAGCCCGCTTAGGACACCTCATGGCCTGACAAAAAATAAAAAATAAAAAATAAAAAATAAAAAATAAATTAAGAGCTCAACGCTTCAAAAAGCAAGGGAGTAGGGAAGGGGGGTCCCAGATTCGAGTCCTAGTGGGGATAGTTTACTATATTGTAATTAAAATGTTTAGCTTTAAAAAAAATTCAAAAAAAAGCTTAAAACAAGATAATCAAAATTTAAATTTATAAATTAATATGCACAATATTAGTTTTCAGAATTCTACATTTTTATCTTTTAAGTTACTCTATTCAAATTAGATTAAGAAACTAAGATTTTATATTACACCAATTATGGTAAATTAGTTATAAATGTTATAAATATATTATATTAATTGATTTTCATGACTCTCATAAAAAAATAAGAATTTAATATAGGATTAATATGGTGAAATCGTGGCTAGTCAATTTAATTTTAATGTTGTAAAACCCGAGTAAATTTGAATTTTTTTTAATAAGGGCAAAGCCGTAAATTGCCACTACAATACAGGTTACATACCTGAAATTTTCTAAATCTCAAACGATGAAACATACCTCACCGTTGGATTCGTCTCACGAAATCTAGTTACCTAGACAAATTTCGTCGGATTCCAAGATAGTTGGATTTTTTTTTCGTTTTCTCAAGGATTTTGTGCTCTAAGGACTCCACAAAAACGAGATTTTTTAAAAAAAATTCGAAAGTTGGAAACTAATTTAAATAAAGTTCATATATAATAATTTGAACTTAATCTAGGACGAAAATAATCTTTTCAAGGCGAAAACGGACCCGAATAAATGGTGAACACATGGCAAGACGTGAGCCAAGTGTTTAAAGTATAAAAAGGGTTAAAAATCATATTTTGGGGTAGAAAATATCTCATTTTCTGTTGGGAAAAACCATGGGAGAGAAAGAGGGAGAGGAAGAGAGCATCCAAGCCTTCTTTCTTTGATCCTCAGAGTTCTGTCAGTCGGAAATCGTCAGGCCAAAAACTAAAGTTCATTGCCTCGACGAGGGCTATGTGTGTGTACCAAAAAGGAGGGATTTCGCCAAAGATCCAAAGGAGGAGATTTCGGAAAATCAAAGTTTTCAAGTTAAAGAGGTGTTCTTGTGACCTCATATGTTTCTACTACGCTTTAAGAGGTAGGGATTCTTCCTACTTAGGTTTATTTCCACCCTAAGGGTTGTTTACTTATCACCCTTAAGGGTCGCTTCGTCTGTCGCCTTAAGGGATGTTTACCGATTTTAGTCCGCTTAAAGGGTTGTTTGGCGCGTTTTAGGCCAGTTTTGTGGGGTGATATGTGAAGTGTTTATGGCATGTTCAAATGATGGTTTAAGGGGCTATTTAGCTCAATTTTCTGCCCTAAGAGGCTGTTTGGTTGATTTTAGACTGTTTAAGGGCTTCGGATCACAGGGCTGCTTATGGCTATTTGTGGCGGCTTGTGGTATGATTTGTGAATGTTTATAGCATGTTCAAAGAATTGTTTAGGGTCTCTGGTTGAATTAAAAATATGGCTTGCGGTTGTTACGGGTCAAGCTAGATCTTTAAAACGATTTATGGTCGCTTATGGCTTTGTTGTGGTCTGGGCCAGAGTCGGGTTTGTGATTGTTTGTGGAATGTCCAAAATTTTGTTTTTAGGGGTTGTTTGGATGAAGAGAACAATCTGGACTATTAAGGGCTTGTTTGGCTAGTTTTATGGCCAGCTTAAGGGCTTGTTTGACTAGTTTTTATGCCCGGTTAAGGGGTTGTTTGGGTTGTTTTGTGGGCATTTTACATGCCATTTTACTGAGGATTAAGTGTTATCGCTGATTTTGTGATAACATGCTTGGTTGTTGTTGTTTGATAAAATGTTAATATATGTGTTTTAATGTATTGACATTTTGGTGTGAGTGTTTAATTGGAGATTATATGCATGTGATATAATTGTCTATGATGCATGATGAATTAGATGAATTAAAATGTCCATATGGCATCTCATTACATAGCGTGATATGACATAGACATGCAATGGCATTACATTGCATATGCACGAGAACATCGTATTTCATGAGTGTGAGTGCATTGTTGAAATCAAACAATTACACTTGGTGCTTGATGAATGGGCTCTGTGACGTTAGATGAAGTCCAACAGAATAACACGTAATAAATGATATGGAAAAATCTCAGGTCAAGTAATGTAATAAAGTATTAGAAACTTCCTAGGTGAAAGACCTGGCATCGGTTGATGAGGTAAAACTCATCTATGTTTTGAGTTCATTTTAAATGATATTTAAACTCATAAAATTTCCTCTAAACTTGGTTTTTCAAGAATTTTATGGAAAAAGGATTTAGTAAGAAAGATGCAAAATGTTTCCAAAAGGTAGATAACTGAATGTCCGCGCCGGCTGGGGCCATTGGGAATATGAATTTTTTTGTATCATCTGGAGCATCAAATGGTTCAACTCCACTCATGGTTGCATTCTACATTCAAAGAGCTTTCCAACGACACCTCACACGCCCAAATCCAAGTTAAAATGACGTGTTAGTGGCCCCCAACAAGTCAGATAAGAAAACAAGTCGCTGCTAAAACTATGTTCATGTCGATTTCAAGATTATGTTGCAACAAAGCCGCATGACAAAGCTAGAAAACTTTGTCACGAAAAAACCAGAAGACAAACTTTGTCACAACAAAGTTTTATTATGTCGCGACCTAGCCAAAAACAAGCCAAAAGACAAACTTTATCGCAACAAAGTTTTATTATGTCGTGACAAAGCCAGAAGACAAACTTTGTCACAGTAAAGTTTTATTATGTCATGACAAAGTTTTATTATGTCACGACATTGTGCTGGGCACTAGAATGCTGATGTCGCTACTCCAGAATGCTGATTTCGCGACTCAAAAATGCTGATTTCACGACTCAAGAATGTTGATGTTGTGACTCAAGAATGCTGATGTCGCAACTCAAAAATGCTAATGTCATGACTCTAATGCTGAAAAAACCATAAAGCCCTGAAAATTGCTATTTTGGTCTGTTTTCAAGCCCATTTTCACCCGAGGACTATAAATACTTGCTTTAGATTTTATGTTGAGAGGAGGTGAGAGATAGCCCTCATTATGCTCTCTCTAAAACCTTTCCATTTTTGTAGTTCTTAGGTTTTGGTTTTTACTGATCTTAGAGTAGTTTTAGGCATATTTTTTTTTGTAATGAAGAGATTTCGTTGTCAGATCAGAGATTCATTCATTATTGTTGAGACAAAGATTGAAGCCTCAAATCACGATTTGTTCTCTCACTCCTAATCTCTTGATATCTTTCTTCATTTTCCTACTTGTTGTTTGATTGGCGATCATTGGAATCTAGTAATTGAACATTAAACACCCTCTAGGGGTGGGGATTAATTTTTGAACATTCAGA
The DNA here is from genome assembly GCA_016808115.1 of Tetrastigma voinierianum. NCBI lineage: Eukaryota > Viridiplantae > Streptophyta > Magnoliopsida > Vitales > Vitaceae > Tetrastigma > Tetrastigma voinierianum. Next base: position 113,872 of record JAEQBH010009670.1, on the reverse strand, counting down.
TTTGCGGATTTATGGTTTATTTTGTGGGTTTGAAAACTGAATTTAAACAATCGGTGTTGTTCTTAGAAAGTGTTGTTCTGAATATCAGTATTTTATACCCAAAAAGAGTTGTATCTGTGCTCTGATTTCCAAGATCCCTTTAAGTGACACAGAGATGGACTACCTGAGAGCAAAGAGCAAGAATCTCAGGGGTATGTTAGCTGATATTTAGAATTAATGGACTCCAAACATCACTGGATATTCTAACCTCTGACTTCAAGGTTCCATTCTGAGTGACAGTAGAAGTGTGTTCTCGAGGCATAAGGACCACTTACTGATTTACTAGTTTAATATTTAGGGGGAGGTTCATCTCAATTCAGCAGACAATCTAGATCCCAGAGCAATTTACATTCTAATTAAGGACATAGAGGATTCTAATGAATTGCAGACTGAGACAACAATTGTATTAGAGAGCTTGTGTTACCTTGTCTATGGGGGCAAGTAGTCTTCGCCTTAAGAAAATGGTTAGAAGTAATTAGTTTAGAAAAACAACCAAATCTTAAATAGGATCAAATCCTAAAAGTAGTTATTTAAAACCCCATCGACCTGGTTTAGTAACATGGTTATCCAAATAGTGAAATGTATAGTGTCGAGGTTCCAAGGCTATACTACATTGCTTTAGACAACCAAGATTCAACTCACAAATGTTATGCTTTTCAAGGAAATGCAAATTGATTGTTAAATAATTATCCCCATTCCTAGTGCTTCTCTTCATACATTTTATTATTTAGTATTGTTTGTTTCTAGAGATTTTGTGGATTAGTTTTAAACAAGTTTTTATTTCAGTTAAATTGATTTTAATCCGCATCCTATTTGGTCACCTAAATAGTAAAGAACCCTTGTAATCGGGGTACTCAAATTCCAATTAGCGAGAACCTCCAACTCAGGGTACGATATCCTAGACTCCCAGAGTCCACTTTATTACTAGACATGACTCCGTGTACTTGTGGAAAGGATGAGTGTTGGTAATACTTTTCATTTCAGTTTTAGTACATTTACTTTTAAAATCAGCTTTGAATATTTTACTACACTCACTTCCTTTGGCCATATTGCTATATACATCATTTGATCATCAATATTCATACACCTAACGATGAAAGTCCAAAAATAGCAAGTGTTTCTCAGGAAATCTTTGATATGCGCTCTCTAAATTTGACTTGTGAGGTTGGGTTATGGGATACTAGAGCATTGAGCATGGGATTTAGGTAAATGGGTTATCTAAATTTCAAATGTTCAACTATTAAAGAATGGAATTTTGTGGGTTGTCTCACTATATAATATAGTAAAAAGCATCCGCTGCACACTCACTAGGTTTTGCATTAGCTAAAAAAACCCACTGCCAATATATGTAGATATGAGTTGCTTTTATTGTTTTTTCAAAATTAAATACATATATTTGGTACTATTTCAGTGCCACTCAACCCATTAGTTGGAAGTTGTTTAAGATTCTTCTCTATTTTTTTTTTTTATTTTGCTCCTCCATTATTCAGAATTTGAATTCTATGGACAGAGACTGATGAACTAAATAGATGGTTCAATGCTCAATAACTATTTTTACTTTTCAAATAAAAAATCTTATATTATATTTTAATTTTTTCATGGTTTCTACAAGCATTCAAAAATCATCTTGCTTGCCTTACAAGGCTTTTCTTTTCATCAATGTTCTAATTCATGTTTTCTTTCTCTCTTCCTCTTTGATTTATTCTTTTTTAGGTTGTCTCGGGATTTGGGGATGTCAAAGTTGTAAAACCCGGGAAAAATTTAATTTTTCTGAAAAATGGCAAAAAGAGTAAAATTGCCGAAATGGTTTAGTAAAGATAAATTTTTCGTATCTAAGATGATAAAACTGGACTTCACCCTGGATTCCTCTCGTGGAAACTTAGTTACTCGTAAAAATTCGTGAGAATTCCAAGACAATAAGATTTTTCAAGATTTGTGGTAACGAAATATTTCAATGACTCCTCAGTACGTGATTTTATGAGAATCTCAGGAGTTGGGAAATGAACTTAAGTGAGATTTTTATGAGAATACTCGCTAAGTTCATTTAAAATAAATTGAACTTGAATCGGAGATTTAAAATAAATTGTTTCGGGTAGAAACGACTGGGACGGGTCGTGACAAGTGGCGACATGGGCCACATGTCCAAACTTGGGCGAGTTAGACAAAAGGGTTAAAAAATTAAAAAATTTGGTAGAAACACCATATTTCTACCGTCCGGGGTCATGGAGAGAGTGAGGAGAGAAAAAAGAAAAGAAAAAAATACAAACTTCTCTTCGATCTACTGAGTTCGCCTGGCCACCATCAGGCAAAGAACAAAAGTTAATATACTCGATGAGGGCTATGCCCGGTACCGAAACATCGATTTCGTCGAGGATTCAAGCGCAGGAGTTCGATATCAAAGGTTTCAAGCTAGAAGTGTTCACTGACTTCTAGAGTTTCTTCTACGCTCCAAGAGGTAGGGATTTCACCTTTGGTTTATTTTCCATTCTAGGGGCTGTTTATTGAGTTTTAATGTTCTAAGGCTGTTTGGCCGTTTTTGCCCTAAGGGGTTGTTTGGCAAAATAATGGGTAATGGGAATAGTGCCATGTTTTGACCTCATATGATATCTAGTTTTTGGGGCCGATTTTCGATTAGAAAAAGGGAGAATTTGGACTAGTATCCTTGATGGGAATTGTAGCCCTATATGAGAAATTGATGTTAGGCTTTTGAATCACCCAAATTGGACCTCTGTAACCCAAGCTATGGTCCATTTTCTGGGATCACTATAATCTGCTTTGGCCAAACTCTACTTCTCTGCATTTTGGACCGATTTTTCGGTTAGGAAAAAAATGAGAATTTGGACTAGTATCCTTCAAGGAAACTGTAGCTCTATATGAGAACTTGATGTTAGGCTTTTGAATCACCCAAATCAGACCTTTATAACTCAAGTTATAGTCCGTTTTTCGGGACTGCTATAGCTTAGGTTGTTTAATGGTTCAGGTCCGCATTTTGGATCGTTAAAGGGCTAGTTTTTTCTCAACCGAGCCAAAACTATCTCGCCTGCTTTTGGCTTGTTGAGTAATGTATTGTGGGAATCTCTATGCCACAATTGGTCTTGAGGGCGAGGTTGTCATTGCTTGAGTTTGAAATGACATGCCTGGGTAGTAATCGATGTCCAATAATGACATGCGGCAGCTCAGATGCAGGTAATGCAAAGATGTTGACATGATTTGTGCGATTTAATTGAAATTGTATGTTGATTGGATATAATTGTCCAAATGATGCATGGGTGTAATATACGAACGAATCATTCATATAGCATCCATATATATATATGTGTGACATGGCATTTAAGCATAAATGGTATAATCGCAGATTTCATATGCAATGGACATCGCATGAAATGGGTGTGTGTGAATGGAGTTGTTGTCATTCACTATGCTTGGTGAATGGGTGGTGGACACGATACCTTGGACAATGCAATAGAGTTCCAATGTTTGCATGAATAGAAATTAACACCGCGCTTCGTGTTTATCAGGCAGTTCGTAAAACGGGACAACATCCAAATTTGAGTTGCATAGTTTGAAATGGAAATGAAATTATGTGGTCGGGTGAAAGCTCAAGATCTTTTGGTTACACATATGGATCCACTCCAAGGAAAGCCCGTAAAAGCTCTGGGAAGGCTCATGGCTTCGAGTGGACCCCGATAAAATTCAAGTACCCATAAAAGACACATGGATTTTTGAAAATGATCACTAAGGTGAACATCCAAAAGTTTTTGGTTTGAAACAAATGATATTTGTTTTGTAAATGATCATCATGTAATCCAAGAATTATGGATTTTATCACGCACGGTTTCTGGGTGATTGTGTGGTCGAGCTCTGGCTGGGACTGGGCTTTGATGGAGTCATGAGGACTCTGGTTTGAAGGGAGTCAATGAGGACTTGGTACATGGACATGTGTGAGTCAGATCTCGGTCTATGGCATGTAGAATTCCATTCTAGGTTTGTCACAATCTGATTGGAATGTGTTTGGGACATGACCATTGCATGTGCACTTAAAGGAGTAGCCTTCAGAGTTTACTTACTAGGCATTGCTCACCCCACTGGGACCCACTCTTCAAAATGGGAGCGGTAGGGAGACGACGCCGCTCGAGGCGGCAATGTGAAGAAAGTCGAGTCAGTGCTTTGATTCTACTTTGTAAAATATATTAGGAACAACCGTTTGATATATGTTTTTGTGTAAAGAGTATCAGAATTAAACTCTAAGGACTATGGTATTTATAGCCTTGCATTATGGTGGTTGAGTATGGATAAATGGACCCTATGTGGTCATTTTTACTGTAGATGGACCCGGAGAGGTCATGATATGATATTTGGCCCCGGATGGCCGCTATTATCTCATCAGATGTTGTATTTTCGGGCAGAGCTCCTCGATAAAGGAGACTATGTCCGATTTTAGAAATTAAGGGGTCCCGGTAAAGGGGACCCAATAGTGATATAAGGTTACTCGACATGATCCATAAGTTTTCCTCAGTTGATGGTTAGTCAATAACCCCAAGTTTTGGGTCGTCACAACTTGGTATCAAAGCATAGGTATGCGATTACCTAGGACTTAATGGGCATAGGTTTAGACCATTGCATTCATTGTACATTTTCATGTTTGGTGCTTAATATGTTGCATGATTATGTGTTGTGTGATGTCTGAATTTTATACATGTATATGGAAAAAGAGAAACACTAGGGTTAGAAAACATAACCTTGCCTCGTGATATGACAGGTGAATTATATACATGAGAAATGTATACGGAAGAAGAGGAACACTTAGGGTTAGAAAACATAACTCAAGTGGTTCAGAAAAGAGCTAATCGTGAAAGGTTCCTGAGTGTTAAGGTCTATTAGTGGTCATACATGCAAGCATTAGTTATACAAGGAGAGAATGTCTCAGCCCCATTCTAGTCTTCTAGGTAACCTCAAGATATGACTCCTCCCCCCAATAAAGCCTCAAGGGATTGGAGGTAATGACATGGGAAGAGCTCCATGAGCTCTTCATGGGCAAGTACTCCCGACATCCGCCTCGACATTGAAAAGCTCGGAGTTCCAGAACTCGAAACAAGGAAACCGCATGACATTGCCTGAATACGTGCTCCAAGTTCACTCTTAACTATCCCGCTTCAAAGTGATGATTATGTGGCAACAAACACGTACAAAGTGAGAAAGTCCGAGGATGGTCTAAAGATATCCATCCGTACTATGGGACCTCCGAAGGCGACAAGAACTTGATGCTCAAGATAGTTATGGCCATTGAGAGAGAGGTGGACGAAGCACTGAACATCCGAGAGGTGAGTGTTAAAGTTAATCGAAGGATTTGGGCCTAGAGGTTGAAACCTCGAAAAGCTTATCGACGTTAGTTCACCCTGTGAACTAAAAAGGAACGCTTGATCGTGATATGTCGGGATTATGAGTTAGAGATCTTAGGGATTCTACTCACTGTGGACCTTACGGTCATGGACATGTCAGATTTTGATGTCATCCTTGGGATGGACTGGTTGACGGCACATCGAGTCATCATTGATTATGATCGTAGGAGGGTTACTACCTACACACTTGATGGTATTTGTGTTATGTTTCGTAGGGATAAGATGACAGCTGACTGAGCCTTGTACGACTCTAGGTGGCACGGGCGCTTGATGGGTTGGCTTGGTGCTTTAATTTTGGAAGACGAGGTGAGATAAGACTTGAGCCCACTCTAAAGTGGTTCGTGGAGTATGAGGATGTTTCTTTCCAAGAGCCATTCCGGATTACATCCATGTAGGATGACTTCACCATTGAGTTACACCCTGGTTCATCGCCTATTTCTATGACACTGCATAGAATGTCACCTGTTGAGTTGTAAGAGCTCAAGGTCCAATTACAGGAATGATTAGACAAGGTTTTATTTAGACCTTGGTTAATTTCACCAGGGGCGCTCTTGCCTCGTTTGCCAAGAAGAGGGGACAAGACTCATCGGTTTCAGGTAGACAACCTCACAGCTGAATAGGCTACTATTAAGAATTAAAATTCTCGCCGAGGATTGATGATTTGTTTGATCAACTGAGAGGGATGCAGGTCTACTCTAAGATAGACTTCAAGCATCGACACCATAAGCTGAGAGTTAGGGAGATGTGATATCCCTAAGACGGCGTTTAGAACGTGATATGGACATTTCAAGTTTATAGTAATGCCATTTGAGTAGACGAATGCTCCAATGGCATTCATTAATCTTATGCATAGGGTGTTCCAACCCTACCTAGATCGATTCGTTATGGTTTTTATGGACGACGTCTTGATCTACTTCAAGTCCGAGGAGGACTGCGAGGGTCATTTGGAGGTTTTTCTCAGACCTGTGAGAACATCAGTCATGCCAAATTCAACAAGTGTAAATTTCGCTTATCGAGGCGGTGGATCTTGAGGCACATGGTACTCAAGCCGCGAGAGTATCCGTGGACCAGAGAAGCGTTCGAGACATTATAAGTTAGAGACCAAGTCGCCTTGAGATACGCAGCCTGATTGGTAGGGTACTACAGAGGTTCATTGAGAATCCTCCCAATTATTTGCACTCACGACTTCAGAGATCAATCCTAAAAAGAGGTCAAGTTCAAGTGGAATGACTTGTGTGAGAGTGCATTCCAGGAATTGAAAAGGAGGCTTACTTTAGCTCCTATTCTGATAGTTTCGGAAAGAGGACAAAGGTACACAGTGTATTGTGATGCCTCCAAGGACAAATTAGAGCTGTGTTTTGATGCGCCCGAGAGGTTGATGGGCTTATGGTTCTCGCGCTTAAAGAACTACTTAGTGGAGTTACCCCACACATGATATGGAATTGGCGCCTATTGTCTTTGCTTAAGAATCGTTTATTACCTATACAAAGGAACAGCCAAGGTGTGTTTTCAAACCACCAAAGTCTGAAGTATATTTTCACATAATGGGACCTCAACATGAAGCAACGCATGTGGATGCAGTATCCGAGGATTATTTATTTCGCTTGCATTACCATTCCGGTAAGGCAAATGTGGTGGCTGATGCACTTAGCCGAAAGTCAAGGAGAGTGTTGGCTAGTATAGCTTCTCGGGAATGGCGTATGATCGAGACCGTGACGCTTTGAACCGCAAAGATAGCGGGATTAGGCTCAGTATGCCCTGGAGTTTAGCGCTACGCCTTCCCTACTAAGCAGAGTGATTGAGTCCTAGGGATAGGACATAGAGATATTATCCATCAGGGACTGGGTACAGAGGGGTATAGGTGATGAATGTTGGGCCATTCACACGGATGGTAGTCTTTGGTATAGGGGAAGAGTTGTGGTTCCCTAGTTGGCAGATCTAAGAGAGGAGATCCTCAGGGAGTTCCATTGCTCGCTTTTCGTGCATCCAGTGGCACGGCAGATGTACCATGATCTTCATCACTAGTACATCGGAGCGAGAAGAAACATGTTGAGTAGAAGTGGGAGCATGTCACGATGGATTTTGTGACCCACTTGCCATGGACATCGCGAGGACATGACGCGGTGTGGGTGATAGTGGACCGGCTTACAAAGTCAATAGACTTTTTGGCGGTGCGAATGACCTTCACGTTAGAGGAATTCTACAATTTATATATACGAGAGATTGTTCGGTTACATGGAGTGTCAGTTCTATGGTATCATACTGGGATCCCAGGTTTATAGCTCATTTTTGGGAGAGTTTCCTAAATTAGCCATGGAACACAAACTTGATGATGAGCACCGCTTCATCCCCATGGAAAGGTTAGTCAGAGAGGACCATCCAAACTTTAGAGGACATTGATTAATACCCAAAAAGTGTTATTTTATACCTTTAAAACTTTATGTTTTGAGCACTTTTTGTAGTAACTGGGCCCAATCCAACTCCGCCTGGCATGTTAAGGACCTAGCAAATGCTACTAATCAAATTTTGTGGCAAGTTTTGTTTTTAGACTTCACCTTGAGGGTAGGGATCTCAAGTCAAGGCACATGAATCCAGTTGTAGTTCGCAGCTGAAAAGTTGTAAAAAGAAGAAGGCAAAAGTATAAGTAGAACATGCATGTAGCCTTGTCACCCCCACAAGGGTTGCAAATTTTTTCAACCCCCTCGCGAAATTCCAGTGCACTCGCAAACCTTCTAGCTGACCTTTTGGGATTTTTATTTTCCCACTTTCTCCTCATGTAATAGTGTTAAGTGAATTGTAGATTCGTATTTGTAAGGGGGTTTGGTGTTATAACAACCCAAAAATACTTTGTAATTATTCATGATATCTAGTAAAGCTTACAACATAAGCTTCTTTTTCTCCTCGCTAATACTTTTGTAATTATTCGCTTGATATCCAATAATGCTTATAGCGTGTTTTCTTATTTTTCTCTATTTTCTCTCTTCTCTTTCTCGACAGCCAAACAACCTTTAAAAAGAGGAGGAGCGGCTAAACCCTTCGTTTCCTTGGGGTAAAGGAAACTAGGTGAAGGTTCCGGATGAAAAGGTGGGGGTTTTCCATGTTTTAACGGCTAGTATTTCCACCATTAATGGTTTCTTTTTCAAACATTGGTTTTAATCCTCTCGAAGCCTTGAATTGTCCGTATTTGATGTAAGCTGATTCATTGGGATGCTTATCAAGTAGATCCATTGACATTTGTTAGTTATCATCCATGGTTATTGGAAGGCAATTCAAGGAAGTTTTTATTTCTTCAAATTCTAGGTTCGATCCCTTGATTCATCTTGAATGGTTAGTATTTGGTAAGCTCGTGATCCATTGGATACCGATCGCTAGATTCTAAAGTGATGTTCGTCGCTTATCATTTACGGACCACAAGTAATCAAGGAGATGTTCTTCATCAGTCCGAAACCACTAATGGGAAGCAAAATGCCACTTTTCAAGGATGTTTATTTAGGTTAGTTAATATAGCTAAACGAAGACTGGTTAGGAGATAACTATATGTTATCCCCCCTTATGCTAGAAAAGACTCGGAAAACTCCTCTCCTTGCCTAAGGAACCTGAAACCCGTGACTGACATCTAAGGATTTGTTTTCATGTTTTAGTAAATTTTTATTTTTATTTTAATCACTTAAAATCCCCTATTTTTATCACAACCAAAATATCCAAAATTTTAATCACCAGTGTAAACCTCAGTATTAGTCATTCTGAAGAAAACCCATCCCTGTGGACGATCCTAGAGCCGCTATACCATAGTAGCTACACTATGGTAGTATGAGGTATTAGGTTATAAATTTTTTTGATTTAAGATACCCTACTGCCATGATACAATCGATATGCTATGGGCATGCGCCCTTATTTTAAGGTAATGGTGAAGAGCATTTTGTCTCTTAATGGAACTCATTCATAACAACCATTATCGTGCAAGGCTACGATGGACACCACTAATGTAATGGATTGGGGCGAGCTTGTTGTTCATGCTGATGGGACCTTTGAGGAGGGATCGAAGGTGCATCAGTGGATAGCCATTATCAGGTTTTTGTGGAGGAAAGAATCGTGAGGGTAGTGGGAAGGTGTTGTATAAAGATTTGAGGAGTAGTGAGGCAACAAGTGAACGTGAGGACAAGATACGTGCGTTTATCCTTTCTTGTTTAAGGATGAGGTGTTTTCTAGTCATTTGATACTAAATGACAGATATGCATGTGATTTGAATGTGTATGTGTGTGGAATTTTGGGGACGAAATTATGTTATGGGGGGAAGAATGTAAACCCGGGGAAATCCCTTAATTTTTCCGAATGGCAAAATAGTAAATTGATTTGCAAAATGGTTCGGTGAAACCTGTAGGAATTTTTCTAGTTCTCAGATGATGAAATGACTCACCCGATGGATTCATCTCAGAAATCTAGTTACCCGTAAAATTTCGCCAAATTCGAGACAATTCGATTTGTCTAATTATTGGGTAATGGGCGCCTAGTGACTCCTGTGTGGACGGATTTCATGAGAATTTAGAGTTAGAAATAACCTCAACTTTAAGTTCATTTTAAAAATTAATCAACTCAATCGGTATTTAAAACAATCAAGTCGGCAGAAACGAATCTGACGTGGGTCGGACTATGGGCGACATGGGCCATACGTCTGTCCTAAGTGACTTGCATTAAAAGGGTTTTAAAAATCATTTTTCAAGTAAACACTAGATTTATGCTGTCTGGTCATGAGAGAGAGGGGGAGAGAAAAAAAGAAGAAAAAAAAAATCCAAACTTCTCTCTTCGATCTACAGAGTTTCGTAGGTCGTAATTCGTCGGGCCAAGAATGAAAGTTCATCTACTGACGGCGCTACGCTGCAGACTTCAAGGATTTCACTGAGGATCAAGAGAGGAGTCTTGAGAAATGAATGGAGCCTGGTTTAGAAGTGTCCGGCGGGACTTCTTAGAGTTTCTTCACGCTCCAAGAGGTAGGATTCTTCCTACTTTGTTTTATTTTTCATTCTGTGGTCTGCTTAGTTGAGTTTAATGCCCTAAGGGTCATGGCAAAATAATGGGGTTACGGGAATATGCCCCCGTTTTGACCCTATATGATGTCCAGTTTTTGGGGCTGGGAATTTGCTTAGAAAAGGAGAATTTGAACTATAATCCTAAAGGAAATTTGATCCTATTTCTGAGAACTTGATGTTAGGCTTTGAATCACCCAAATCGACTCTATAACCTGCTATGGTCCGTTTCTGTCCGCCAAGTCGCCCTCATGGCCGAACCTAATATCCATATTTTTGGGACTTCGATTTTCGGTTAGAAAAAGTAAGAATTTGGACTAGTATCCTTCAAGGAAATTGTAGGTCTATCTCGAGAACTTGATAAGCAGCTTTGAATCACCCAAACTGACTCTATAACCTAAGTTATAACTGCTTTCCAGACCTTAATGGTTTGTGTCCAGATTTTTGGACTGTTAGCTAGTTTTCTCGAACTGAGCTTTAGAACTATCCCGGTGGTTTGTTATGTGGTGTGTTGTATTTGAATTTTTGTGGGCATCTCTATGCCAATTGGTCTTAAGGATGAGGCTGTTATCGTTGAGTTTGAATGACATGCTTAATAGTAATCGATTGATGTCGCATTGCGGTCATACTGACACGTGGAGAGTATGTGTGTATGAGTATGTTGACATGATTTGTGGATTTAATTGAAATTCTATGTTTATTGATAATAGTCCAAATGATGCATGGGTGTAATGCATGAATGAAATTATAGTAAAGTATCCATATATAGCAAGGTGTGATAATTTTAGCATGAAATGACATAATTGTACTATATGCACGTGGACATCGTATGAAATGGGTGTGTGTGCATGGTTTTTTTCATTCACCATTCTTGGTGAATGGGTGGTGGACACAGTACCTTGGACAACGTCCAATAGAGTTCCACGATTTGCATGTTTGTAAATTACACTGTTATTTGGTGTTACTGAAGTGCTCTAAAATGGGTATAACGTCCAAATTGAGTCACACGGTTTGAAAATGGAAAATGAAATTATGTGTTGGGTGAAAGCTCCATTATGTTTTTGGTTACACATATGGATTTATCGATGAAAGCCTGTAAAAGTGTAGGAAGGTTTGCAAAAAGCTTAAGTGTGGGACCTCAAAATTCGCCACTCATAAAGACACATGGATTTTCAAAACAAATGATCCTTGAGAACATCTAAAAGCTTTTTGGTTTGGAAAAACAATTGTTTTGTAAAATGATCAATGTATAATCCAAGAATGATGGATTTTATCACGCATGGGCTTTCGCATTGTGTGATAGGAGTCGGTTGGGACTCGAGTTTGATGTATTTGTGAGGACTCTATACTGGACATGGTGAGTTGCATCTCATTCATGGTATGTAGAATTCCATTCTAAAGTTCGCATAATCTCTGATCGAATGTGTTTTTCGTGACACGACTATTGCACGTGCACTTAAGCTGGGAGTGTACTCAGAAAAGAATTCTCTACTAGCCATTGCTCATCCCGCTGTGTAACTTTGAAAGGCATAGAGTGTGCAAGGAGACTGGTGCTCACTGAGGTCACACTGTGAAAGTTTCTCGTTGTGGCTTTTGGTTCTACTTTGTAAAATATATTAGAACAAACTGCTTTGATATATGTTTTGTGCAAAGAGGTCAATTAAACTCAAGGACTATGGTATTATAAAATTTCAGTATTATATTTGAGTATGAATAAATGGATCCTATGTGGTCATTTTTACTCATAGATGACCAGAGAGGTCATGGTATGATATTTGGCCCTGATGGCCATGCTATTATCTCGTTGTATAGGTTGTATTTTGCAGAGTTTCAGACAAAAGAGACTTCTGGTCCGAATTTGTACCATGTGGGTCCCAGAAGAGGACTCCAATAGTGTGGCATCGGGTTACCCGACATCCACAAGCCAAGGGGTCGAATGACATAGTAAACGGGACTTCGGTTTTGGGGATTCACAAAATTTGGTGAAATTCAATGTTGGAGATTGATGCGTCTGTGTAAACATTGAGACAAAATTTTGGGAATACTACTCCTTAATGTACAAAAACTAAAATGCCTTTGTTTTTTGTTACATGGATGTTCTTTCTCTTTCACCTAAAGCTTAGTTCACCTTGTCTCAAGAACCAGAACTACAGGTTGAAGTATAGTTACTATAAGAGCTGTGCTTTCTATTAGGTGTTATCTGTCCTATTTCCCATCTATCCATCTCATACTCATATGTCAATCCACTTTTGTCTTCTTTTAGGGCTTTTATTTTGTTTCTTTTTATCATCATTGTTGGGTTTTCCCCCTTTTCTTTTGACACAATCATTTATTCATGAACTTTAGGATTTAATGCACCTAAGAATTTTATCCAAGTAAATGTGTGGTTGATTAGTACATGAAAGCTCAAAGTATTACTGCTGACTAAATCATATATATATACAAATTTATGACACCATTACCATAGGATCATATAATCCCACAAGGCGCCATAAACTTGATGTGACTCAAAATAACTTCAGATGCTCATAAGAAAATGAACTTGTCAATTGATTCATTAAAGATTTAGTTTGGTCTTACATCAAGTAACAGATCGTGATAAGTAATAAAAGTGACCTAAAGTCCTGATATCATTCCCATAGAGATTGAAGAGAATTTTAAAATTCAACTACCCCAATCCCAAGTCTCCACACTATTCGAACTTCCATTTCCACAGAAGTTTCAGAATCAACTAAGAATTATACTGGTGAATGTTCAGCATCTAATGAAGGGAAAATTTAAAATCCTAAACATAACCGGATCGAATTAGATTATTGGGCTGAAGTAGATTGATTTCACCACTGTGAAATTATCAATTCCCGCATCATACCCACCCAATTCTATCATGAATCGAATCAAATTGTCAAAGAAGCAAGGTGTATAGTTTTGATTACTTAACCATATCGTTTACCAATTAGAGAATCATACCATTTCTGAAACATGTTTCTAATCTAATCAATTACTTGTAATCAGAATTTCTTTATAAGATCTAGTTATTTTTTTTTTCCAATACTTCATGCCCATTTCTTATGACTGCAGATTTAAGGGGCTTCCTGCAAGATGTGCCATCGGGCTGGGATTCTACAAGATGAATGATGTCTCATCCTTGAGATCTTAAAGAGTTATCCCTTTCCTTGATTAGATCTAAGCTAACACAGGATTCCTCTAGACCAAGGAGAGGTCTCTAATTAATTAAATTGATAAATTAGTCAACTATTTCTCAAACCATAAGTAAATTGAAGATTTATCTAATTAATCTTTCAGAGCTCATTAGTTCATCAATATTAGTCTAGCATACCCCTAAGTAATCAATCCAAGCTCAGGATCTCCATCTCTGTATCACCTGTGAGGGCCCCTTAGAAATCTGTTTATTAACTCGTCCTTTTATGGGTATAAGTTTCCAAATATTAGAACACCACTACATGAACATCACCATTCACACTTTCAAAAGACTCTCAACCCAGAAAATTATTTCATCAGGCAGAAAAGACCATAACTAACATCGGGATCTTTCCTGGGTAGAAGTTGTGTGTTTTCAAACTCGGATTTATAGTGATCACGAAATACTGATCAGAAAATTCCATCATACCGTAATCAACTCAAGAAATGAATTTCTTTTATCTAGATTTCATCGATTCAAACAAAGAATCTATGAACTTCAACAATTCGCTCAACTTCGAACAATTCACCCAAGCCAAATCCAAGAACAAATGAAAATTCTACGCTAAGTCTAATCTACGAAGAAAAGAAAAAAAAGAAAAATATAATACAAAAGAGTCCTCAGCTCCTAGACGATCTGGTTCGTCCGACTTGACTGACTGCCTCATTTTCCTCAAATTGTTTCTATTTATAGAGCCAAGGAAGTTTAGGCCCTAAATTCGAGGCTACATTGTGAATCCCTAAAATTTTGGCCCAAATTGCATTCTTTATCGCGACCGAGTTTTATCGCGAACAAAGTTTTAATTTTTCATTAAGTGTGTCTCGCTGCAGCATGCGCCGGTCTACGTGACCTGTTCCCTATGCTCCTTCTTGGATTCTGTCACAACAGAGTTTTCTTGATCGCGATAGTAATCTTTTCTTCAACATATTCATTATGTCATGACAGATTTCCCTCCTCAATACAACAAATCTTTCGCCCTTAAATAACTGGCCTTGCAAAGTCCGGCCATTCTAACTATCTCTATGTCGCTACACCATGTGTGTGGTTCCCCGAACGCTTATGTCAAGGACATCGACAATTGTGTCACGATAGTGTTTCTGTGCAGCTTCTTCAAATTGGTGTCGCGACCTAGTTTTTATGTCGTGACAGCATTTCTGTTTGGTTCTTGTTTCAACAATGTTTCTTGTATTTCAGCATTTCTGTCGTGACCAGGAAAGTCTGTCGCGATAGAGTCATGTCACCACTTAACCCGATTCACAACTTCATCTGATCTCACGACATACTTCTCGGGTCTCATGCCGATGTTTTCTATCGTGACCTAGTTTTTATGTCGCGACAAGACCTCTCTTCCTTGTGTTGGAATCTTTGTCGCGACGTAGAAAAGTCTGTCATGACCTTGTTTATCAATGTTCAGCTTATCTCCGTGTCGCGACCTTAAGATCCCTGCAGCAACATAGAAACATTTCTTCATCTTGAAGTATGTCGCAAATATCGATTCTTTTATCAGCGACCAGGTCGGGCTTCATTACAAGCATGACATGTCGCGATCTTATTATCCAGAATAACCAAAGGTTTCTTCTCTAACGCCATATATACATCACCTTGTTGCGATAAATATTTCTTCTTTCGTTGTCACACATAATGCCTTGTCAGATTGTAGGTCTTTCTCGTAAGCCTTTCTTCCGTCTTCAACAAGCTTTTTTATGTTGCATTAATCAGTGTCGTGACAGAAAATCCCTTATCACAATGCACTTTTTGCTTTCACTGCTTTCATTTGTCACATTGTGATTTCTTTGTTGCGACAAATTTTCCTTCGATGTTGGCATCCTCAATAAAACCTTGTCGCAACATGAAACTTTCTTTATCTCACCACCTATTATATTCTTCCCACTTTGCCTGGGACACGCTATCTGGTCGTGATACAGCCCATCATCAATTTACCCGACCTGTGTTGCTGGTTAAAGGAAATATTGTCGTGGAGAGTTCCTTTCTATTAGTTTGAGATGTTTGTCACGACGATTATAAACTGGCTGCGACATAGATTGCCGTAATTGCTCTTTTTTCTCTTCTACGAATTTTCTCCTTTGAATTAAAACCCGCTAAACACCAAGTTGGTGAATATTCCATAATTTGCATTAAAACATATCCGAATATATTAAAATAAGCAGAGAAAATAGATTAAAAATAATAGATGAGTTTAAGACTCCATCACATATACAATAGAAGGTTCGAAAATTATCGACACAACTCATAAATTTGTGTTTCAATTGTCTAATTTATAAAATTGAAGGACAAATGTATGAAATGAAATGACTTTTTCCATTTTTACCCTCTTGTTCATCTTTTTTCCTTTATACTTCCTTCCATTTGAAGGGTTCTCATAGTTTTCAATTGGAATATATATGTTTGATGTAATCTTGCAATTGAGAGTAATTATAAATTGAAACTATTATTCTCGTACTACTTATTTTTGTTAATAATGTTACGTTTATCTTACAGTACCTAAGACATGAAGAATATATATGCTCAAGAACCAAAGACTTCCAATGAAGATATTATTATTGTTCTCATAATAATTTATGTTTGTAAATTATGTTTATTTAATGTTTTTAGTCTGACTTTTTTCGTTTGTAGAACATGGAAGAATAATTGTTAAAAGAATTATTCCATTTTGTAATCTTTTTACATTTACATGCATATATGATGGTTTTTTCTTGAATATTAATTTATAATCTTTTAGATCTAATTGTTATTATAATAACAATTAGATCTTCATATGTAATTTTGAAGTTAGTTCCAGAGACTATAAGTTCATTTACTAGAAAAAGAATTATAATAAATAAAATAAAATTTTTTATAAGCAATCTTGACAATAAAAAAATTCAAGTATTTGAATTCTTGATAAAAGTGCATGAAACATTACAATTCTTAATTTCACTTGGAATTCCTGATCAATAGCTATATTTGACACTAATATTACTATCAGGTTATTTAAGAATACGATCTAAGTAATTAATTTAAAAGTATCAGGTATTTCAACTTATTTAATGATATCTATTAATTTAACTACTAAACTATATTCAATGATTGCATATAATTTGCTTTGAATGACAACAAGATCAATGGATGAAAAGTCAAGACATGTCAAGAAAATATTAGTATATATGACAGATGGAGAGGGATTTTTCCGTCTCTGACAGGGAAATGAGACGGAATTTTTCCGTTTTAGATTCGAGATGTACCAGAGACAGAGAATTTCATTCTCTTAATCGAGACATTCTGCTCGATCGAGGCGGGAATGTTTCCGTCTCTAATTAGAGACACGTTTCGATTTTATTAGAGATCGAATCTTCCATCTTTGATCGTATATTGTAATTTGAGATCGGTAAATCTTCGCATCTCATTAGAGATGGATTATTTTAAGTATATGATTTAGACATGAACTTGCCCGCCCCCATTGAGATGGAACAAAACGGTCTCCGATTAGAGACATAATTGTCCTGGGAATTAGAGACGTATAATAATCATTTCTATTTAGAGACGAAAATCCGTTTTTAATCCGTTTTGATTACAAGACGAATTTTTCTGCCTCTCGATCAAAGATGGATTAGAGACTAAAGGAATCACGTATCAGCTGCTTATGTCGTAAAATTCGTCTCTAATCTATCCGAATTCCTTTCTAGACCTGACAGAGACGAAATTGTCAATCTCTTAATGAAGGTTTTTTTGTGGTGTTTCTCGATGATAATTATGCCCTATGTTATTTTCCTTATCTCCAGTTATGTGATTTATATGAAAATGATTCAATCTTTGATAGATTTGAATGTTGTCTGAGTTGTGATGGAATACGGGTAGCTACGGTCATCCACCATTATGTCTTAAACCCTTTACCATGAGTAATAACATCAAATTGATGTGATCCCAACCATCCTCTTTGAGTTTTTAGTTATGCCACAAGGAGCATTTGTGAAATCCCGAAAAAATTTAATTTCTCGAAAAAGGGAAAAATCGTAATTTCGGTAAAAATCTGAAATTTTCTAGATCTCGGATGACGAAACGGACTTCCCGCTGGAAATCGCCTCATCAATTTAGCTAACACGTCGACCCTTGATTCGAGGGGTGGTCGGGATTTCACGTTTTTCGAGAGTTTGGGGTGTCTGACATGACACATGGCAGTATTAGGATGCCACTTATAATCTCAAGGTGACACTTGGCATTAAAGGAATGGCTCACAATTAGCCATGTGTGGGAAATGAATCCCATGGTTCACATTAAACCATGTAGGTGATGAGGTCATAATGAGAAATTTAGAAATAAAATAAAAAGATGGAATTATGATAGCCATACATTTGGATTGGAGGAAAGGAGTATGAATTTCTTCTCTTTGACCCATACGGTCAAAATGGGAGAGAAATGCTAAAAGAGAAAAGAAATTGAAAGGGGAATGTGATGAGAAATGAGAAAAAGAAAAGAAAAGCAAAAAGGAAAGAAAAGAAAGGAGAAAAGGAATAAAAAGGAAAAGAATTCGTAGAGAGAAAGGAAGGGAAATGGAAAAAGGAGAAAACGTGCAAACAGGCTGGACATTTTGTGATTTTTTTAGAGAGAGCACTCTTCTCTAGGTTTACTACTCAATCGAACCGCTGGATTTTCTGCCAAGAAGGAAAGTGGTTCTACATGGTCGAGGGCTTCACGTGGGCACCGGTTTTAGGGAGTTTTGACAAACTCTGTGAGATAGGGGTTTTATCCTACTTGAGTTACACTTTGTTTAAGTGTTTTGTTGATGATTCAATTAGTTTAAGGCCTTGAACGACCGTTTGATTGGTCCCAAAACTTGGGACTTAAATGTGGAAATTTTAGGAGCTCGTTCGATAGCCCGCGATGTACCACGGACTGCTTAAGCATTAGTGGTATAATTTATGCTATAAATTATGTTGTGATGTGTTTGAGGCCGAAATGTCCAATGGATTTTGTGTTCACAAAGTGGAACCGATGTTGGGTGATTGGCCGTGAATAGTAACCCGAGGGTTTCACTGTTCATGTGAATAGTGTTCATAAAATATTTTGGGAGAAAATGTGTTTGGTTGAGTAATTCAAATCGAATTGCTCGTGTTTGTTAAATTAGCCTATGTGAGCTAATTTTTGGTGTAATGTATTGAGAACGTATATAACATGTTGTTGTGATTTAAATTATGTAAATATATGCATGATGATATATTTGCATGTGTTATATAAATTGTGTTGAAATGGCATAATGCATTTCATATGCACTGCAATCCTAGAAATTAGGTGTGTGCATGACATGAAGATTTCGAAACGAACATGGTTGGGAAAGGAATTTCACAGATGAATTTCCGAAGAATATGTCGGGAGACGATTCAATGCATCATTTCGGATGAGGACTATGATCGCTCAAAAGGTTCTCCAACACATCTACCCTCGGAGGGTAGTCCCACATTTTTACTCGATTATTCGTGGTAATATATTTTCAAGAACAACAGGTTTTGTTTTGAAAATGACTACTTTTTCTATACATACCTTAGGCAAGGCGAAGTGAGTTTCCAGCGAGGACTCAAGACATGGGATGGCATGTGATTCAAGTAGGATCAATGTGATTACTGAGTGTGTGTTTACATCGAGCATCAGATATGCACTTATGCTGGGAAGTAACCCATTTAGGGTGATTCCACTACTGGGCGATAGCTCACCTTGTCAAGGGAATATATTATTTCAGGTACAGGGAGTGTACGAGGAGACGACTCATCTTAGAGGCCGATTTTGAAGAAAGCTGGGTTATGGCTTTGATGGTTTTATGATGTATGATATGTATTAGAATTCTAGAATTTTAATATATGTTTAAAGTAAGAGTGAATTATTAACTCTTGAGCTATGGTATATAGTTGATGTATATTGATGAGTATTGTTGTATACCCAAGTGGCCGCTTTACCTATGTATATGTCTTATGATGTCGTTTGGGGATGTATTATGTACTTTTTAGTAGAGCTCCTCGTACAAAGGAGACTCTGCCCGATTTTCATAAGTGGTGTCGGGTTACCCGACATCCATGATTATTCCGTAGGTTGACGGGTTGTCAACGGACCCCCGGGTTTTGAGGCGTCACAGCATTGAAGCAAAAATTTTGGAAGACCTAAAAAATCCTATGAGTTATATATCCTTTCTAAATTGTGTGTGTGTGTGTGTGTGTGTGTGTGTGTGTGTGTGTGTGTGTGTGTGTGTGTTTCCATGTGATTTATTTAATTTTTTAGTTTTGAATATTAACATATAAAATTATAAATTAAAATTAATTTGATAATCACTAAATTTTTAATAATGTTAGTTATTTGAATAAATTACTATTAATATAAAAAGTTGTCATCACATGATAAAATTTAAAAATTAAATTCCAAACAAATTACTTTATATAAATTATTTTATTTTATTTGAAATGTAATAAAATTTGTTTTAAACAAAATTTTAATTTCTTTAAATTAATTTTTTGTGGGAACCAATATTCAAATAAGAATCTGAAATAATTATGAGTATATTACTCTTCAAATTTTATTTCTTCCATTTCCTTTGTAAGTGCATTGTGATGACATTGGATGCTCGTGCAATTTTGAAGAAACAAAACTATATATTTTGATGCACAAAAACAATTTGCCTATAGTATCATGACTTGCTCTTTAGCATTGTTAACTCTACACTTGAATTTTTTACCTGAGCTCTTTTATTTTAAAATATTTGATTGTCATTAAATATCTAATTTAGCTTGATTTGGTCTTTTTGTTATCATTCTTTGTTTTTCTATAGTTGGTTTTTATATAAGGTGATGGTGGTTTTAGGGTCTTTTGAGAAGGCAATGTTGTAAACTACATCTATGTTTGGTGTATTATTGTAATTAAAAGTGTCTTATAATTTGAAATTTGTTATTTTGATCGTTGTTGCTTACATTTCTATTAATGTTATGTCTATTTTGGTAAGTATTTAGGAAATATAGCAAAAAGGAGGAAGATGGTAAAGAATTACGAACTACCTTTCAGAAATATAATATTGTATTTACAATTACATTTTGCATGTTGTCTTAATAGAAAGTTTGGTATCATATGTATTCCATTTTGTTTTTATTGTGTAAATGTATATATAAAAAGTTTTGCTTATAAGGCTATTTACATTGCTGGACTTAATTTATTATCATAATTACATTGTATACCAAATATGATTTTCAAAAGATTATGAATTATAATCAAATAGTATTAATTTTTTTAAAAGCAATCTTGACATTTTTTGAAGTAACCTTAACAAAAGAGCAAGTTAACATTGATGTAAGTTCAAGCAATCTTCACATATGAAAAATCCAACTTAACTAGAGTGAAAGTAATGTTGACATTTATTATATTAATAAGTATTCATCATTGGTGGAAATCAAATCAGCGTAGACATATGTAAATGTCAAGGTAGTATTATAATTTTCTTGACACTGGCCTAGATGACATATAAAAATAGTACCTTACCTTGACATATATGCCCTATCTTAACAGTGAAAAATTGTTAACGAATGCCTTTTTTCTTGTAGTGATGGTAAATTTAGTTTATAAACCGAGATAATTAGTGTTAATCACATTGTTATGTATATAGAATGTGACGCCCAATCCGAGGTCCGTTGACTACCCACAACCCGCGAACGGCACTGCCTTCAGACGCGAGACTCATACCTGAGTAAAAATGCCTCTTGGGCTCATAAAACAATACTCATAAAAACAAATAGCACAACTATATTTCAATTATCTCCCAATAATTCAATAGTTGATTACACTTTTATACAACTGTATATTAAAATCTAAAATTTAATACATGTTATATCTCAAAAGCATCAAAGCCACAACCCTAACAAACAGGCCCTAGATGAGTTTGCCTCTCGAATGCCCTCGCATCTCGAAATGATATTCCTCGATTGTGGTGAGCACGCCCGCAGTGGAATCACCCTAAATGGCTACACCCCACCTAAGTGCATATGCACGCTCCAAATTAAACACACCTGCCAAATACATCCTACTCTGAAGGTCTGCATTGCCCTGCTCCCATGTCTCGAGTCCTCACCACCCCTTACCTAAGCCATGTATGAGAAAATACCACTTTCTTCAAAACAAAAAACTCGTTGTTCTTGAAAATATACTACCGAGATTCGTTAAAAAAATGGGACTACCTTCCGAGGCGAATTGGTTGGTGAGTCTGAACAGCCATGGTCCTCTATCCGAATGATCTATTGGCCCATCTCCCAACCCGGCACCCTTCCCATATCATCCTCGCAGCCTCGCAGACAACCATAACCGCAGCAGAAAACTACATATGCACTCACACCTACTTCTAGTTACCCAGTGCATATGAAATGCATTATGCCATTTTCAAAACCATTTATACAATATGTCAATATGCATATTTTCAATCAACTACAATTACACACATTTAATTCAACACATCATCCATCACTCCAATTTAATTTCATTCGAGCAATTGCAATATCATCTCCAATGGCTTACAACACAATTTACCCATATAATTGTGGCCATTGTATAAATACATTAAATCATGTTTTGAACCCATCTATTTCCACATATGGTGTCATCTATTTCAACAATTCAAGCACACAACATATGGACGATTTTCGTCCAGCTATATATCAAACCTTGATTCTTTTAATAAATTCCAAAATTAAGAGCATTGGCCGTCTGTGGAACCCACACCGTCCAACTCGGCTCCACTTTTTGAAACCAATTTCCTAGGCCATTTCCGACCTCCTATTCACCAAAACACGATTTATTTAATAAATCATCACACAAAGACCCAAAACAGTCCCCAAACTCACACTTGACCACAATGGTCTAAAATTCAAATATTTTTGTCAAGATTTGGACCGATCAAACACCACTCACGACCAATCCAACACAAACATCAACAAAGCACTTAAACCAAGAATAAACAAGTAGGGATGGAACCCCACCACGAGTTTGCTTCAAAACTCACGAACTATGCCCACATGTAGTCCTCGATATGTAGAACCACTTTACTTCTTGACCCGAAGCGATCTGACGATCCGAACACCCGGAATCCTAGAGAGAAGTTGCACCTTCTCTATCTAAAATAAACTCCATTTTTGAATTCTAAGCTCTCCAACCTCATCGCCTCTGCTTACCCAAAGGAGAAGAGTTTCATTTTGGTCTCCTTGCCACTTGTCACCTCAGAATCGGGTCGAGAGGATTTCATCCACTTCTAACCAACTACTTTGACTTTTCCACTAATGGCATCATGCCATGTGTCATCAGGCCCTGTTCTTGAGCCTCAAGTTGACGAATTTAGAGCTTGACACGTGGTATCCTGTGTGCCACTCAAAAATGCGCCAAGTGTCCAACCCATCATTGCTTTCTCAAAACGTATAACTCCGAATTTCTAATTCGACGAAATTAGATGCGGTAGCTAGATTTCGCGAGACAATTCCAACAATGAACTCCGTTTTGTCATCCGATATCTAGAAAAATTTTGGATTTTTACCAAAATTACGATTTTGCCCTTCTTGAGAAAATTGAAATTTTTTCGGGTCTTACATTCTTCCCTCCTTAAAAAGAATTTCGTCTCGAAATTCCACGCACATATACATCCAACCATGTGCATATGTAACCTTACCTAACTCCAAGACCGTGTCGAGTTTGATGACCCGGCTAAGGTCCCAATTACTGACAACCCGATGGCTGTCAACTCATACATGTCAAGGAATTATTAACAACCACATTCACTGTTCGGTATCACTAAGCTCATTGCTGAACTGATCTCTAGAAAAATCAAATCTCTCCCTACATCCTAGGGAAGAATTTTCCATCATATTACGGCTTTTCTAAAGGCCTCAACCTCTATGCCCAAACCTATCATACAAGATGTGCATTAATGAACAACACATGCATCCAATTCAAACGCCACCAGCCAATAATTGCAAGAGTAGAAACGCACTGTCATTTCATTATCCAACCCAAGGTCAGTTCCTAACCTTAGCATTTACCCTTTCCATAATGCATTACACCATATATATAATTTTCATATCCATCACACCATGTATATGTCCTTTCACGCAATTTGAAACACAAAATCACGCAATAAAAAACATGCAATATTAATACCGGATTGATCGCAAGGGTGTAATGCACTCGAGACACTATTCACACAATCGAAAAACATTTTATATACTATGTCCTTGCATTTATAGGCAATGCAAGATAATTATCACAAGCCAAATCAATTTATTCATTAAAATTTTATTTAGAAAATTTCCATTTTTCAAAATTTTCTATTTTATTTTATTTTATTTTTCAAAAAATCTTAAATTTACCGTCTACAACTGACCGCATCGTTTCATTGCCATCGCTCACGCGGTCGCTCACGCTACATCGCTCAATTGCTATCAGTATCACACATAATAATTGTATTGCAATACACCTCAGCCCCTGCCTCTCTTTGCAATGGCAATTTTATTCCTAGATTGTACACTTCCACACTCGTCAGAATACCCTTTGTTGTCTTGCAATACAATTCCAACCCACTGCACTCCCTATATTGCAATACAATGCAACACCCTGCAATACAATGCCCCAGCCTAGCAGCCACTCCATTGCAATACACCTCCCTGTATTGCAATACAATTTTCCAGCCCTTAAGCCCTCCTGTTGCAGAAGATAATACAAGGACAGAATACAATTTCGCCACCAAATCTTAGTTGCAATTACATCGCCTCGCTTGCAATACACCCATCTAACTACACCTCTTCTTGCAAATACAATTGCAATACACTTTTTTTTTCCAGCCCTCTCTGCAATACACCGTGTTGTAATACAAAAAAAAATCATTGCAAGATAATCGTGGGCAGAGCCCCAATTCCGTTCGCACTTTTTTTTTCATTTCTTCCACGCATCGAAGACACTCAAAAATACATACCTAATTTTTTTCATTTTCTGCATTGTCGCAAATAAATTTAAAAATTTATTTTAATCAATTTTCTTCTGTTTTACACTGTAAACCTTAGGAAAATTATTTTCTTCAATTCATCTTTTTCATTTAAATTTGGACATTTTGTCTAAAATCTCCTCAAACCTCTGATCCAACACTCAAACCTAGTGTTCAACCTTAAAATTTATTAACTTTTTAGTTTATTATCCATTAAAACCCAAAATGAATTTATTCCACTTATTTTATTTCTCCTTTCTTGTTCCGGGGCTACACACCATAAAAACTCTCAAATTTATTTCTTTTTCCTATGCTATCTACTAAGCACACAAACCATCACAATTACATACCAAACCAGCGTTATACACCAACATACACAAATCCACGCATCAAAGCACGCATAAAACACACACACATGCAGTGTCCTAGTTTTGTTATGTGCCTTCCTAGGTAATCTCACACCAAACTCACATCACCGATGTCGCTCGAAGTCGGTCAGACGCGCCGTAATCCAACTGTGCACTACACTGGCAACTGCAGATATCCAGCCCATGCCCAACACGCCACAGAAACGATACCTTAGCTCGATGCCTGCCGTGAAGCTAGTATCGACTACACTTAGCTTTACACCCATCGAGCCCCAAGGTAATCATTTACCTAAGCGTAGCTAGTATCAGAACCACAGCCAGAGTAAACACACCAATCGGGAGTTCCCAAGGTAATCGCTGACCTTAGCTCGATACTCGTCGTGACGCCCAATCCTCGGGTGGTCCGCGATCATCCCGCCAACCGCGAATTTATATGTCTCGTGATCGCGAGACTCATACCTGAGTAAAATGTCGCCTCGCCTATAAACCAATACTCATAAAAACAAGAATAACTATATTCCAATTATTCCCAATAATTCAATGGTTGATTACATCTTTATACAAAACATATATTAAAATCTAAAATTCTAATACATGTTATATCTAAAAGAATCAAAGCCACAACCCACTTTCTTCAAAATAGGCTCTAAGATGAGCCGTCTCGAATGTTCCTCAGACTGTAATTGATATTCTCACAGGTGATTATCACCAAGAGTGGAATCACCCTAAATGGGTTACTCCCACCCAAGTGAATATGCAATGCCCAATTTAAACACACACCTCAAAGAAATATTATCCACTGAATGTCTACATGCCTGCTCCCATGTCTCGAGTCCTCACCGACTCCTCACACTCCACGCGGCCAATGTATGAGAAAAATTACTAAAAACAAAACTTGTTATTCTTCAAAATATACGCATCGAGATCTCGGCAGTGCCACGGACTACCCTCCGAGTCGAATCTTGCTGGTGAGCTTCCGAAACAGTCATGGTCCTCATCCGAAATGATCTTATCGTCACCCCAACCCAATTCTCCTGAATATATCCCGTGAAATTCCTTTCGCAACCATGTCCTGTTTACAAACCATGTCATGTACTCACCAACTTTTAGGTTACCTAGTGCATATGAAAATGCATTATGCCATTTTCAAAACCATTTATACAATATGTCAATATGCATATTTTCAATCAACTACAATTACACACATGTAATTCAACACATCAACCATCACCCAATTTAGCTCACTTGAGCAATTTATAATATTTATTCCATGGTTTACAACACAATTTTATCCCATATAATTCAGGCTATTGTGTTAACACATTAAAACTAAGGTTTAATCTATCTATTTCCATACATACCAAGTCATTCATTTCAATAATCGTTACACAACATATGGGTCATTTTGGTCCAGTTCATTACAAACTGACTATTTTGTCACCTAAAATTGCACCATGTGGGTCGTTTCAGGGGCGCTCACACATCCAACTTCCAGAAATGGGCCCCAAAATTACAGTATGGGCTGTCCGTACAGCCCATACGGGCCCAACCCCTACCCACTTTTTGAAACCAATTTCCTTGGTCATTTCCGACCTCCTACTCACTAAAACACGATTTATTTAATAAATCATCACACACCCAAAATGGGTCCCAACCAAGTAATGACTGCACAAATGGCCTAAAAATTCCAACATTTCGTCTCCAAGATTTGAGACCGATCAAACAACCACCACGGCCCCAATCCAACACAAACATCAACAAAGCACTTAAACCAAGAACAAAACAAGTAGGATGAAACTCCCCACCTCATGGAGTTTGTCAAAACTCCAAAACCTAAGACTCCACGTGTAGTCCTCGATGTGTAGAACCACTTTGCTTCTTGACCCGAAGCGATCTGACGGTCCGAACACCCGGAATCCTAGAGAGAAGTTGCACCTTCTCTCTCTAAAATAAACTCCATTTTTGAATTCTAAGTTCTCCAACCTCTACTGCCCGTTTCAGCTCTAAAAGTGGAGAAGAAGCTCTCATTTTGGTCCCCCTCTTGCCACTTGTCACCTTGTAATTAGTTAAGAGGATTTCTTATCCACTCAACCAACCACTTTGACTTTTCCACTCAATGGCATCATGCCATGTGTTATCGTGGGCCCCACCTTGAGCTCAAATTGACTGAATTGGAGCTTGACACATGGCAAATTCGCGGTGCCACTCAAAATGCGCCAAGTGTCCACCGATGCTCGCTTCAAAACGTGTAACCTTAATCGCCCTAATTCGACGAAATTAGATGTGGTAGCTAGATTTCGCGAGACGATTCCAACGCGACGTCCGTTTCATCATCCGAGATCTATAAAATTTTGGATTTTTAACAAATTACGTATTTTGTTTTCGAGAAAATTCGAAATTTTCTGGTTCATATATAGAATTTTAGTTAATTAGGGTTTAGGTAATCTGAGTTCATTTCTTTGTAATGAAAGTTTTGTTGTTTGTTGTTAGGTTACTTTAGTTGGAAAAAATAAGAAGGAAATATGTGATAGGGTACACTCTTAATTGCTAATAGATGGAGATTGGGGGAAGATAAAGTAGTTAATACATAACTTAAAATTGATTTGAAAGGTAGTAGGTAAGGTTAAAAAATTTGGGGTTTTAAACTAACAACATTAAATTGATAATATGAGCTAAGAAGGAAGTGTCATAACTTGAATTACATTTTTTTTATTTTAGTTCCTTGTAATTAAATAGAGTCATTCACGTAGAAGAATTTCAAAGAGACTTCATGAAGGTAGGGAATTTTATACCATTATATTTATCTTTGATGGTTTCCATTAACATATTGCAATCTTAATAATTGCTATGGATTTATGAAGCATTTATTTTGTCATGATGTTCATATTGATGTGCATGGTTTGTTTTGAAAAATGGTATTGAGATGTGGATACATTGATTTGAGGATCATGGTTTATGTGTGGTGGACACGGTTATGGTTTGGCTATGCATCAAGGATGATTTGACCAGTGACGAATATTATTAAGAGATTATATGGATAATGGAAGATATTGTTGATAAGCATAGTGTTACCTTCTGATATATTACTTATGTGGAACCATGGGTCCTTGGTTGAAAATCCCTAAACCCTCAAGGAAGACACCTAGATAAAGGTGTATAGGGTTGGTCCTGTGAAACCCCGAGAAAATTTAATTTTCTCGAAAAAGGGCAAAATCGTAATTTCGGTAAAAATCCCAAATTTTTCTAGATCTTGGATGACGAAACGGACTTCATCGTTGGTATCGTCTTGCGAAATCTAGCTACTCACGTTTTCACAAATTCCAGACAATGGAATTTTCACGCTTTTCTCGAGGAAATGAGAGTCGCAGTAGGACACTTGGCGCATTTTTGAGAGGGCACACAAGGTGCCATGTGTCATAATGCGTTCGGCCAACTGAGCTCATGGTGGGCCCACGTGGACACATGGCATGATGCCATTGGGTAGAAAAGTCAAGGTGGTTGGGTTGAGTGGATAAGAAATCCTCTCCACCAATTAGAGCTTGACATGTGGCAAAGTGAGAGACAAAAGTAGAGCTTCTTCTCCATTTTTGGGCAGGAAACGTGCAGTGAGTGAGGGAGAGTTCAGATTTAAAAAATGGAGGATTTTTTAGAGAGAGGAAGTGCAACTTCTCTCTAGGATTTCGGGTGTTCGGACCTTCGGATTTCTTCAGGCCAAGAAGCAAAGTGGTTCTATGCAGCGAGGGCTTCACGTGGGTACCGGTTTCGGTGAGTTTTGACAAACTCCATGAAGTAGGTGTAAGACCCGAGAAAAATCCAATTTTCTGAAAAATGGCAAAATCGTAATTTCGATAAAAATCCGAAATTTATTCTCTAGATCTCGAATGAAAAAACATATTTCACCGTTGGAATCATCTCACGAAATCTAGCTAACACGTAGAATTGGCCAATTCCGAGACAAACTCGACTTACGCGCTTTTCTAAGGCATCAAGTTTTCGTGCCGAAAACGACATGCATGAACAAAGCCTATAACATGTACTCATGTGACACATGTTACATGAGTAGAGAAATGATGGAAATTGACGGTCGAGATCGTGCCAAATGTCGAAAATCCAAAGCTTGGGGACATGATTGGCATTATTGAAAATGTTTAAATGATAATAGGACAAATTAGCAACATGTCGTCTGCACCAAAAAGACCAAACGTGAAATGAAAGTGATGGAGAGACAAGAGAGCTTAATTTTCGTGCTCTTTAGAGTGAGAGTAAGGGCCTTCTGGTGACTCGGGAGATCCCAACACCACAAATTCTTCTGAGCAAGAATAAAGTCGCTCTACGCTGAGGCCTGGGTGATGTGGGCTCCGCTTTAAGGAGTTTCACAAACTCCGTGGAGGTAGGGGGTTTCATCCTACTCAGTTTTACCTTTGTTTAAGTGTATTTATGATGCTTGAGTTGATCGAGGCCGTGAGTGGTCGCTTCGACGGGGTCCCAAATCTTGGAACCGAATTGTTAGAAAATTATGAAACCCATTTGTGGAGTCTGTGACTGTCCACGGGCTGTTTGGGTTGTTAATTGTATAATTTGTGGAACAAATTGTATTGTGATGTGTATGAGGCCGGAAATGGCTACAAAATTCAAGTTCACAACGTGAAACCGATATTTGGTGATCGTCGTGAACAAAGAATCCAGAGGGTTCAGTTCAATTAACAAGGACACGAAAATAAATTTTTGTGTGAAAATGTGCTCGGTCGAGTAATTCAAGTTGAATTGTTCGTGTTTTATAATTAGTCCAAGTGAGCTAATTTTTTGTGTAATGGATTGTGAAATTACATAACATGTTGTGTGATTTAAATTATGTAAATATATGCATGATGATACATTTGCATGTGTTATATAAATTGTATTGGAATTGGCATCATGCATTCCATATGCACTGGGGCACCCTAGAACGATAGGAGTGAGTGCATGAGGTGGTTTATTGAGAGAGTGGTTTCGAAGGCTGAATTAACACAATAATTATCTGAGTGTGTCCATTACAATATCGGAGGGTAGTCCATATAAAATATCAATCGTCGAGTCGGCCCAATTGATATACCTGAGGTTGTCTGACTAATAGATCATCTGAGTTCATTCATTCATTTATACTCCGAGGGTCAGTTCACAATTAAAACAAATATCTTTGTTTTGAAATAATGTTTTCATACGTGGCTTAGCAGTTAGAGTCGGTGAGGACTTCGCCTTGAAGTTGTCATAGACATGCGCCAAGCAGATCACGCATTTACTTGAATGTGTTTTCATCGAAGAGTTGCATATGCACTTAGGTGAAGAGTAACACATTTAGGTGATTCCACTATCGCACTAGCTCACCTCTGCCGAGGGAATTTATTAAGCCAGATAATGTGAGCGCGGGAGACGGCTCATCATAGAGGCGCTGTAAGAGTTTGCCGTGGCTGTGTTTTATGATGTATTACATGTATTAGAATTCTAGAATTTTAATATATGTTGTATAAGAGTAAATTATTAACTCTTGAAACTATGGTATATAGTTGATGTATATTGATGAATATTGTCGTATGGGCCCAAGTGGTCGTTTTTACTCATGTATATCTTATGATGTTGATCAGATAGGTTGCGTACTTTCGTAAAGCCCACGCACAAGGAGACTCATCGATTTTTCAGGAGTAGTGCTCTCCGTTACCCGACATCCACGAGTATTCCGCGGGGTGACGGGTTGTCAACGGACACCTCGTTACGCCGTATATTCCTTTCATACTGTATTTATATTTGAATTTGAAGCTCGAATGAAGTAGTAGTAAAGAGGGAGATTACATCCAAACGTTTGTGTCATATTTTTTTCATTGAAAATTTCAATTGGAGATGTACAATACTGTTATATGTGATAATTTGAGATGTTAAATTATAAAGATAAGAGTCATATATATATATATATATATATATATATATATATATATATATATATATATATATATATATATATATATGGAAATATAAATGATAATCGTGAGTTAAATGAGTGTTTCATTATTGAAGGATAATTTTTTTTTTCTTAGTCATGAGTGTTTATAAAACAATTTATAGAGGATAAAAATATTTTAATTGATTTTTTCTTAACTAAAAAGCATTTTTTATTATTATGTGAAAAAATATCTTTTTTAATGGAATAATCTATTAGTTTAGTTTATCAATTGTGATTTGAGAATTACACACATGTATACATATGAATTTCAAGGTTTACAATCCAAAACATCTTATTGTTTTGTTAGGTTTAAAATATTAAAACAGTTTATATCAATTCATTCTTTTAAGTATTAGTGTAGAGTAATATGAGGAAATGAGTTTGCTTAGTATTAAAATTCTAGGAAAATGTTCGTTTTATATCATAAATGGTAAATGCTCTTCGTAAGGAGATGTAGCATCTTGACTATTATTTACTCATTTGGATATCTAGTCTTATACTTTGTTGGCCACTCAAATCATAACATAACTATATTTTGTGGCTTCATTTATCCTTTGTGAAAGCATATGAATAAACTTCATTATTAAGTTTTCTGGAGTTACCTTTAAACTTGTATCTTGTTTAAGACCTAGTCTATATTTCTTTCTTCATTAACAAATGCCCTAACATTTTCTTTTAAAGATAACCAATTATTTAACTTCATTTTATAGTTCGGTAAGATATATATCGTTTTATCTTTGGAATAATTACCTTATCTCAATATTCATCTTTATTGTATTGATTGGATTTATGAGCATTAATATTCGTATTATAGCCTTTATGTCAAATCATCAAGTTTTAGTTCCATATCTTGTTTAGTCTTGAATTTAATGCTTATTTATGAAACAATTATATATCTATGCAATTATAATTATATTAATGTGTGACGCCCCAAACCCAGGGGTCCGTTGACTACCCGTCAACCCGTGGAATACAAGTGGATGTCGAGTTACCCGACGCCACTTCAGAAAATCGGGCAGAGTCTCCTTTGCACGGAGTTTCACCCAAATACAAGACTCGGTGACATACCTGTCCTAAAACAATGCAATATATCCATCACATGATACATACATGGATAAAAAATGGCCTCTGGGGCCTATTATTATGAACCGATACTCATCAATGTACCAACTATATCCAATAGTTACAAGAGTTAATATGTTTTTACTCTTATACAACACATATATTAAACTTAACGAGTTCTAATACATGTATACATCATCAAAGCCACAACCCGGCTTTCTTCTAATCCTCAGTCCCTAGGACGAGCCGTCCCCTCGCACGCTCCCTGTACCTGTAAAATAATATCCCTCGACAGGGTGAGCTAATGCTCAGCAGTGGAATCGCCCTAAGTGGGCTACTCTCCACCTAAGTGCAGTGCAATGTTCCAAAACAAACACACATTCAAGCAAATGCATGATCCTACTCAATGTCTACATGACCAACTCAGATCCCGAGTCCTCACCGACTCTCTAACACTCGCCTAAGCCTCGTATGAGAATTATTGTTTTTGTTAGTTTTTGGACAACCCTCCGATGTGTATATATGAATTGGGCCGCTCCGACGATTGATATATTATAACCTTTATGCGAGTATGTGGATGTTTTTCCAGATGAGCTACCTGGACTACCTTCATAGAGGGTAGTAGACTTCGGTATCGAGTTACACCGTGGTATTTCACCCATTCTATGACTCCGCATAGGATGGCGCCTGCTGGAAGTTGCGTGAAACTCGTAGTCCAGCTACGAGCTACTAGACGAGGCTATGGCATTCAGCACTCACCGTGGGGCGCTCCGGTTCTATTTATGGCTAGTTATGGTAAGACCCTTCGATCGTGCATTAACTACGCACAATGTATATGATCCGTAATCGGTACCCATTACAAAGGATTGATGATTTATTTGACTAGTTGAGAGGAGCGCGAGTCTACTCCAACATAGACCTTCGCACTAGTTACCATCAACTGAGGGTTAGGGATACAGATATCCCTAAGACAACGTCTAGACGCCAAGCATGCGCACTTGAAGTTTACTGATGCTCCTTCGGATCGACGACGCGCCAAGAAAGATTCATGGATCTCATGCATAGATATTCCAACCCCATTTAGATCACTTTGTCGTAGTCTTTTGTGATGACATTCCTGATCTACTTCCCAAATAGAGCGGGAGCATGAGTAATAATTTGAGGATCGTTTACGCCAAGCTGAGACCATCACTGTGATCGCCAAGCTCCGCAAGGCGGTGCTCCGCTTAATGATGTGAGATTTTTAGACATGTGGTGTCAAGATCGAGTGTCAATGACCTCGAGGTTGTCGAGGCGTTGATGAGCTGCGGAGGTCGAAGTCAGCCTTCAGATACGAGTTTCTTGGGATCAGCTGGGTATTACAGAGATTCACTGAGGATTTCTCCGTGATAGCAAAGACTTACGATCAGTTGACCGAAAAGAGGTCAAGTTTGATCAGATGACCGATGCAAGGAGGCATTCCGGTGAGCTTGAAGAGGAGACTTACTTCAGCTCCCATATTGATAGTTTCGGACAGGGACAGGGTACACAAGCAGTATTGTGATGCCTCGAGGGTCGGATTGATGTGTTTTCTACGTACCGGAGGGTAAGAGCTTGGTTCTCACAATAAGAATCACAAACAAAATTACCCCACACACGACATGGAGTTGGCGTCGTAGTCTCGCGCCTCAAAGATTTGGCGCCACTACTTATACGAGGAGTTCGAGGTGTACTCAGACCATAAAAGTCTTAAGTATATTTTCAATGCAAATGATCTCAATATGAGGCAACGCATGACGGGAGTTCCTGTGAGGATTATGACTTCACTTGCATTACCATCCCGGTAAGGCAAATGTGTGGCCGATGCACTTAGCCTAAGTCACGAGGAGCATTGGCTAGTATAGCTTCTAGAGTGGCGGATGCTCGAGACCGGGACATTGGGGCTGACAAATGGTGCGCACTCCGTGGTACTCCTTTAGGGAGTTTAAGCATAAGACCGCTCAAGCTGAAAGAGAGTGATTGAGTCCTAAGGACAGGACGTAGAGATAGTGTCCATCAGGACCGAGTACGCCGCACGTGACGAAATGGACCGCTCACGTAAATGGTAGTCTGATATAGGGACTGCAAGGGTTCCCGCCTTGACCGGGATCTGGAGAGAGGAGATTCTCGTGGAGTTTCACCGCTCGACATCAGGCATCCAAGTGGCACGAAGATGTACCAGATCTTCGCCGTCGCATATTGGAAGTGGGATGAAGAGACACGAGGGGACTTGTTCGACGACACCCCATGTGTCGCAGGCAAGGCCGAAAGACTAAGCCAAAGAGGCTACTTCCAGCCACAAAGGTGGCCGAGCTAGCTGAGCACGTCACGATGGACTTTGGTGACCCACTGCCACTCTGACGCGCCAGAAGCATGACACGGTATGGGTGCTAGTGGACCGACTCACGAAGTCAAGCACATTTTAGCCTGGTGCTGGATGACCCTCGCCTTGGAGAGATTCTGTCGGCCGTACATTCAGAGATAGTCCGCCATGCGGAGTACCAAAGATCCATACACTCATGATAAGGACCCGAGGTTTACAACAAGACTTTTGGAAGAGTTTCCAAAGGCTACAGCACACTACCGACGATGAGTACAATGGCCCACCCTCGTACATGGTCACCCGAGAGGACTACATGTGCATTAGAGGACATGCTACGAGCATGCACCTGATCATAAAGGCACTTATGAGATTTGTTCGTGAATTCCGCCTTACAATAATGGGCGACAAAGCGAGTATACGTGATGGCACCATATGAAGCATTGTGGCTTAGAGGCCATGTAGATCACCATTATGTTGGACCGAGGTGGGAGAGCTCCATCACTCCGGGTCCTGATTTGATTAGACACCTCCGAGAAAGCGAGTTGACATCGGCGCCTCTCTCACTGGGCCGTAGTCGCAGGCAGCTATGCGGATGTGCGACGCCAACCCTAGAGAGTTCGAGGTCAGATCAGCATCTTCTTGAAGGTGATGCCTAAGAGGGAGTGGGTCGTTTGGTGTTTGCAGCTATCGCGAGGTTCATTGACCTTCGATACTCGAGAGGATAGGAACTGGCAGTGCACGGCGAAGGCACTCGGCCAAGATGTCGTGTCCACGAGGTGTTTCCACGCCTCCATGTCTCGAAATATACCCATCCAGCTCATGTGGTGGATTTGGGACAGATTGAGGTTGACACGGATAAGACATTCGAGGAGGGACTAGTGTGCATTATTGATAGCCGTGGATCGTGCTCTTTGCGTCGCAAGACCGGTGGAGGCTAAGAGGTATCATGGAGGCACTATGGAGTGGAGGAGTCCACGTGGAGCGAGGACACGACGCGGCCACCTATCCTTTCTTGCTTAGTACGGCAGATACATGGCCATTTAAGCATTTAAAACGACTGCCACATGGCAGAGTGCACGCTGCATATGCATGGGAGTGATTGTGAATGGTCCTGAATTTCCCGGGACGAAATTCCTTTACTGAGGAGAATGGGAGACCCAGAAATTCCACTTCTCAGAAAATGGCAAAATCGTAATTTCGATTACAAAATTGTAATTTCGGTTAAAAATCCAAAATTTATTCTCTAGATCTCGGATGACAAAACGGATCACACTGTTGGAATCGTCTCACGAAATCTAACTAGCACGTAAAATTTCGTTGAATTCGAGACACGGCTGACACTCGCCGAGGCATAGGATCTCTAGTGTTTGAATCAAGCTTAATATGCGAATGAAAGTCACATATAACACATATCATATGCCATAAGTGGCATGAGGAGAAATAATGAAAATGGACGGCCGAGATAGTGCCGACTATCAAATCTAGGAAATGAAGGGACATAACGCATTTCCTGAAGCCATAAGCTCACTGTAAGACAAAATAGACACTGACTTGTCTTCCAAATGAAAAGAAGAGAAAATGTGGGGAAGGGTTTTTGGTGTAGTAGCCGATTTGATTAGGAATTTAGAGAGAAGGAGCAACTTCTCTCTAGAAATATGATGAACCGACCGTCTGCAGCCGACAAGAAGGAGAACCGCTCTACGTTTGAGAGGGCTTCTGGCAAATTTTCACATTTGTATTTCCTCAAACTCCGAGGAGGTAGATTCCCTACTCGGGTTTTATTCTTCGCTTGCTACTATGTTAATGTTTCGGTTGGTTGAGGCCTCGAACTGTCGCTTTGATCTGCTCCAAACTCGAATCGAAATACTCGATTTGATTTAACACTCGTGACGTTGTTACGGATCGTTTAGGTTAAATGTGTGATAAAGTGTTCTATAAATCATGTATTGGTTTGTTTGAGGTCGAAATGGTCATGAAACCCGGGTTCACTAAGTGAAACTTATTAATTTGTAGCTTAAAGTGAACAAGAATCTAGGGTTTTATCGTTCTTAAAATGTTGATCACAAATAATTTCTTTGCGGAAAATATGTGTTTGACCGAAAGGATTTAAGTTAAATTGCTCGTGTTTGATCATTAGCCCAAGTGAGCTTAATTTTGATGTGGAAATGTGGAATTTACATGACATGATTGTGTGAATTGAATGTTTTGTAAATATATGCATGTTTATATATTTACACGTGAATTGGGATCGTATCGGGAATCTGGCATACATGTATCTCCATATGCACTGAACAATTCCTAGGACTATGTGAGTGAGTGCATGGAGTTGAGTCTAGAGAAAATGGTTCGAGGGTAGTCTAAAAATATTAATTATCTGAGGGTAGTCCAAATTAAAAATATCAATCGCCTGAGCGGCCCAATCGGAGCATTCACCTGAGGGTAGTCCACAAACAAATTAAAAATATCAATCGTCGGAGCGGCCCAATTGATATTCATCGGAGGGTAGTCCACAAACAAATAATATATCAATCGTCGGACGGCCCAATTCATATATACACATCGGAGGGTTGTCCACAAACTAATAAAAACAATAATTCTCATACGAGACTTGAAGTAGTGTTAGAGAGTCTGGAGGACTCTGGATCCAGTCATGTAGACATTCAAGTAGGATCATGCATTTGCTTGAATGTGTTTATTTTAAACATTGAACTCCGCACTCCTTAGGTGGAGAGTGTTCCCCCACTTGCATGACATTCCACTACATCGAGCATTAGCTCACTCCCGTCGAGGATATTATTTTACGTGCACAGAGTCAGGCGTAAAGACCACTGGCCCTGTAGATCGAGGATTAGAAGAAAGCCGGGTCAGGGCTTTGATGATATATACATGTATTAGAACTCGTTAAGTTTAATATATATGTGTTGTATAAGAGTAAAACATATTAACTCTTGTAACTATTGATATAGTTGGTACATTGATGTATATTGTTTATGGGCCCAAGAGGCCATTTTTATCCATGTACGATCATGTGATGGATATATTGCAATCGCTTGGGATGTGTATACGTTAGGTATCAGATTTAGGTAGAGCTCTCCATACAAAGGAGACTCTGCCCGATTTTCTGAAGTGACGTCGGGTAACTCGACATCCACTTGTATTCCGCGGGTTGACGGGTAGTCAACGGACCCCTGGGTTTGGGGCGTCACACATTTCAACTTTAATATAATTATAATTGCATAGATATATAATTGTTTCATAAATAAGCATTAAATTCAAGACTAAACAAGATATGGAACTAAAACTTGATGATTTGACATAAAGGCTATAATACGAATATTAATGCTCATAAATCAATCAATACAATAAAGATGAATATTGAGATAAGGTAATTATTCCAAAAGATAAAACTTGATATATATCTTACCGAACTATAAAATGAAGTTAAATAATTGGTTATCTTTAAAAGAAAATGTCAGTATTTATTAATAGGAAAGGAAAATATAGACTAGGTCTTAAACAGTATACAAGTTTAAAAGGTAAACTTTCCAAAACTTAATAATGAGAAGTTTATTCATATAAGCTTTCAAAGGATAAGACCACAAAATATAGTTATGTTATGATTTGAGTGGCCAACAAAAAATATAAGACTGGATATCCAAATGAGTAAATAACAATTAAGATGCTACATCTCCTTCTGAAAGGCATTTACCATTTATGATATAAAAGCAAAACATTTTCCTAGAAAATTTTAATACTAAGCAAAACTCATTTCCTCATATTACTCTACACTAATACTTAAAAGAATGAATTGATATAAACTGTTTTTTAATATTTTAAACCTAACAAAACAATAAGATGTTTTGGATTGTAACCTTATAGCTCATATGTATACATGTGTGTAATTCTCAAATCACAATTGATAACTAAACTAATAGATTTTTCCATTAAAAAGATATTTTTCACATAATAATAAAAAATGCTTTTTAGTTAAGAAAAAATCAATTAAAATATTTTTATCCTCTATAAATTGTTTTATAAACACTCATGACTAAGAAAAAAAAAATTATCCTTCAATAATAAAAACACTCATTTAACTTTCCTGATTATCATTTATATTTCCATATATATATATATATATATATATATATATATATATATATATATATATATATATATATATATATATATATGACTCCTATCTTTTATAATTTAACATCTCTGTAATTATCGACATATAACAATTATTGTATACATCTCCAATTGAAATTTTCAATGAAAATATGACACGCTTTGGATGTGGCAATCTCCCTTTACCTACTACTTCATTCAAACTTCAAATTCAAATATAATAAAAAATATGAGAATATCTCAGACGCCTCAAAACCGAGGTGTCTGCGACAACCACAACCCACGGAATACTCATGAATGTCGGGTAACCCGACACGACTCACGAAAAATCGGGCAGAGTCTCCCTTGTACGTGGAGCTTTACCCGAGGTACTTAACCTATCCCAATCAACATCATAAGATATATACATGAGTAAAAACGACCACTTGGGCCCATACGACAATATTCATCAATATACATCAACTATATACCATAGTTTCAAGAGTTAATAATTTACTCTTATACAACATATATTAAAATTCTAGAATTCTAATACATGTAATACATCATAAACACTAAAGTCACAACCCGATTCTCTTCTAAAGCGGCTCTATGATGAGCTGCCTCCTATGCGCCCTCCCTGTACCCGAAATAATAAATTCCTCGACAGGTGAGCTAATGCCCAAGAGGAATCAATCTCTAAATCTGGGGTTACTTCTTCACCTGCCAAGATACGCACGCTTCCACGAAAAACACACATTCAAGTAATGTGATCCTACTGAATGTTCATGACTAACTCAGACCTCGGAGTCCTCACTCACTCCCCACACTTCTGCTCTGGAGCCACGATGAGAAACATTATTTTCAAACAAAGATATTTGTTTTTAATTGTGGACAACCCTCCGATATAAGTATGACCGACCGATGATTCATTTAAGGACAACCTCCGATGTAATTCAGCTCGAATTCGACGATTGATATTTTATAGACTAATCCGGAGACAATGGACACATTGATAATTATTAGTCAACCCTTCGAAACCACTTCAATAAACCACCTCATGCACTCATCTTATCGTTTCAGGCGCTCTCTGAAATGATAATGAATCGACACGCCAATTCCAATACAATTTATATAAATACATTAAATATATCATCATGCATATATTTACATAATTTAAATCACACAACATGTTATGTAATTTCACAATCCATTACACAAAAAATTAGCTCACTTGGACTAATTATCAAACACGAACAATTCAACTTGAATTACTCGACCAAACACATTTTCACACAAAAATTTATTTTCGTGTCACTATTCGTGAATAGTAAAACCCTCGGGTTACTGTTCACGGCCAATCACCAAATATCGATTTCACGTTGTGAACTCGAATTTTGTAGCCATTTCCGGCCTCATACACATCACAATACAATTTGTTCCCCAATTTATACAATTAACAACCCAAACAGCCCGTGGACAACAACTGATCGCACAAAATGTGTTTCATAATTTTCACTGTTCCAAGATTTGAGACCGATCAAACGGCCACTCACGGCCTCAATCAACTCAAGCATCATAAATACACTTAAACAAAGTGTAAACTCAAGTAGGATGAAACCCCTACCTCACGGAGTTTGTCAAAACTCCTTAAAACCGGAGCCTACTCATAGGCCTCACCGAGTAGAGCGACCTTCCTTCATGTCCCGAAGAATTCTGACGGTCGGATCGTCCGAAACATAGAGAGAAGCTACACTCTCTCTCTAAAACATGATTCCAAAAAGCCTACCGCAAGATTTCATCCCATCTTCTCACGTTTTGGTCTTTGGTTTAAAGGAGGAGGATGACACTATTCGCTATTTCGTCTTATTATCATTTAACTATTCACCTAATGCCTTCAAATCTTGGATTTTCGACATTCGTAAGACTATCTCTACTGGCCCATTTTCATCTCCTTCCTCTTACTACGCAACATGTGTCACATGAGTACATGTTATAGGTGACTTTCGTCACATCACCTATCACTTTACGGCACCCGAAATGCGATGCCTTAAAAAATGTGCCAATTCCGACTGTCTCGGAATTCAAGGAAATTCGACGTGTTAGCTAGATTTCATAATGCATTCCACGGAACTGGCTTTCTGGCCATCCGGAGAGCTTAAAAAATTTCAGGTTTTGACCGAAATTACGATTTTGTCCTTTTTCCATAAATTGAAATTCTCTGTCTTACAATATCATGAGTTAAGCTAGCAAAAAAAGTACTTACCATTTTTAAGGAATAAATAATTAAGGACAACTAGCAAGCGCTAAGTAGCCGAGAAGAGTTGAAAAGATTTTATTTTCAATATCTTGTGTCATATATATATATATATATATATATATATTATTCCTATCCTATACTTTTTTGGAGCCCCAAAGAGAATGGCCTGGTCCACTAGTTATATGCTCAAAAAATCTAAAGATTCCATATTGTTTTACTTAATAGGCCTCCTAGTTGTGGCAAAATAACCTCCATGGCTGCACAA
Source organism: Tetrastigma voinierianum (assembly GCA_016808115.1). Classification (NCBI taxonomy): domain Eukaryota; kingdom Viridiplantae; phylum Streptophyta; class Magnoliopsida; order Vitales; family Vitaceae; genus Tetrastigma; species Tetrastigma voinierianum. The sequence continues at coordinate 72,850 of JAEQBH010009670.1, read as the reverse complement.
CATTGTATACATGCACAAAGCCTACCATGCTCCAAATCATTTGATCTTAGCTCTAAAAGGTTCATACGCACCAACGTGAAACTCACACGCTGATGATCAGAAAAGCCATAGACCAAAAAACATGAAATACCAGTAGGCACCATCCCTCCTAAAACTCAAACAAGCCTTGGGATGCATATTTGCCCAAAACATATAAGTCAAAAATGGCACATCGGTAATCATCAATTCACCAAAACTTCCCACCAAATAGGAACCACATTCATTAAATCCTAATAAATTTTCGTTGTCTTAACATAGCATATAAAAGAGAAAAAAATACTAATGTTTCATACCAATATCGACATAAAATTATCATGTCTTAGAAAGTATTGACATAGGTAAATTCAAATATATATTTCTTGCTATATTGATTAATGGAGAAAGGAATTGAATTAAAGAATTACTTTAAAGAAAAAGATCTCCTCTATTATGATTGAGAGCATGAACCATGGGCATACCTTTCAAACAATCAAGAAACCAAGCATATTATAGAGCAGGTGGAAAGCACAATGCGATCATGTATAAGCCAATCAAATACCTTTAATTTTTATTTCACAAGATCCCAAGGAATCGCGCTGAATGCATTTTTAAATACGAACATGACACGTGACGCCCCAAACCCGGGTCCGTTGACTACCCATCAACTCCTCGCTGAATACAGCGGATGTCGGGTTACCCGACGCCACTCAAAACCCGGCAGAGTCTCCTTGTACGGGAGTTCTACCCAACACAAAGACTGCATAAACTCCTGTCCCAAAATGCATTTAATATAACGGTCTATGATTAAAACGACCACTTGGGCTCATAAACCAATACTATACAATGTATATATATCCAACTATCTAACCATAGTTCAAGAGTTCAAATTTTACTATATACAACACATATTAAAATTAGAGAATTCTAATACATGTAATACATCATAACCCAAAGCCACAATCCATCTTTCTTCTAAACCTCGCCTCTAGGATCTAGTCGTCCCCTTGCACTCTCCCGTATTCAGAAAATAAGTATCCCTTGACAGGTGAGCTAATGCTCAGTGGAATCACCCCAAGTGGGCTACTTCACCTAAGTGCTGCAATGTCTAAATTTAAACACACATCCAAGCAAATGATGATCCTACTTAAATTTAACCGATCATCTCTGCACCGAACACCATCGATTTCCCACACCCTAAGCCTCGTATGAGAATTATTATGTTTATTTGATTGTGGACAACCCTCCGATGTGTATATATTAATCAATGCCTCCGACGACATATTTTTTATGGACTACCCTCCGACGTATATCAATCACTGCCTCCGACGATTGATATTTTTATTTTATTATGGACTACCCTCCAATAATTATCATTTTTAGACTACCCTCCGAAATCATTCTCTCAAGAATTACCTCATGCACTCACTCCTACCATCCTAGGGTGTCCTAAAGGTATATGGAACGGTATGATGCCAATTCCATTACAGCCTATAACACATGCAAATATATAAACATGCATATATTCACATAAAATTAAATCACACAATCATGTTATGTAATTTCTTATCATCACCAAAATATTCATAGGCTAATGATCAAACACGTACCAATTTGAATTACCGACCAAACATATTAATTCATAAAAATTATTTTGAGAGACTATTTCTGGAATAAGTGAAACCCTAGGTTACTATTCTAAAAATCATTAAATCATCGCTCACTTAGTTTAACCCGGTTTCACTGCCATTTCCAAATTTCATTCCAATCAATACATGCATCAACACACAAATGCAATAATTAATCCACCCAAATCAGCCGTGGACAAATAATGGGTCGCTTCCATTATGTTTCAAAAATTATATCAATCTCAGCCCACAAGTTTGGGATCGATCAAACGTCATTCAAGGCTCCTGCTAACCGAAACATTGAAAAACACTCTAAATAAAGTGTAAAACCCAAGTAGGAGAAACCCCTACCTCACGGAGTCGAGGAAACTCCCTAAATCCGGACTCCACGCGGCCCCCTCTCCGCGTAAGCTTCCTTATCCTCGAAGACCGGCGCCGGCTATCGGATCGCGCGATTCTTAGAGAGGTTGAGGTTCTCTCTAAACCTCATTTCAGCGCCCACCAGATCCCCGCCGCCTCTCACGTTTTTTGGTCTTTGCCTTGAAGAAGATAAGCACTATCTGTGGTTTTGTCTTGGTCACTTAAACAATTCCAAAATGACCATTTTGTCCTTCTTTTCCTGCTTGACATTCGCAATAAATTTCGGCCGTCCACTTTCATCATTTCCCACCATACCACTTATGGCAGAAGTGAGTACTTGTTATATGTGACTTTCGTTGCATCGGGGGTTCATTTTACTGGGCACTGAACTTCGCGATGCCCCTCGAAAACGTGTAAATTCCGACTGTCTCGAAATTCGACGAAATTTTACGTGCAAGCTAGATTTCGCGAGACGATTCCAACAGTGAAATCTGTTTCATCATCCGAGATCTAGAGAATAAATTTAAGATTTTTTTAACCGAAATTACACAGAATTTAATACGATTTTGCCATTTTTTCCGTAAATCGAATTTTTCAGTCTTACATTCTCCTCCTTAAAGGAATTTCGTCCCGAAATTCAGGATAATCACAATCACCACATGCATACGCAACGCACTCTACCACATGCATGTAAATAGCTACTAAATCTTAAACGACTAAACTATACACCTTCATCCCTAAACGGAAGGGATATGTGGCCCAGATCGTGTCCTCAGATTCCCACGTGACTCCTCCACTCCATAGTGTTGCCATAAAGACCATTTTCAGCCTTTGACGGTTCAAGGCCGCAAAACCCGATCACGACTATCCAAAAATACATAATCGTTCCTCCTCAAAGGTCCCATCGTCAACTCAATCAGTCTCCCAATCCACTATACGAAATTTGATCTCACAAGAGATCTGAGCATGGAGACACGAAATACCTCGCGACATCTCGACACGCGGCAATAAAGCCAATCGGTACGCAACACTCCTATCCGAGTATCTCGAAGGTCCACCAAACTCCTACGATAACTTCCCCTCGCGATCGAACTTGACCACTCCTCTCTTAGGCATCCTTCAAGAAAACGTGATCCCCAACCTCGAACTCTAAGGGTCGACGTCGTACATCTGCATAATTCTTTTGCCTACTCGACGGAGAAGACGTCATTATATCAAGCCTCACTCTTCTGGGAGGTGTCTCTAATCGATCAGACCAAGATGGAACTTCTCCCACCCCTATCCAACACAACAAAGGATTCATGGCCTCCCACAATGCCTCGTCGAGCCATATGTATACTCGCCTAGTAACTGTTGTTGTAGGCGAATTCCACTAAGGGAAATTGCTCCTCTACCCTTAAGACCTAGGACGTATGCTCGCAGCGTGTCCTCTAACACCTGTATATAATCTACACAATGTGTAACCCTACACAACCCTTACTTTGTGTGTAAACGCTGACCTTCCCAAGGTCACAATCTCCAATTCGAAGAGACCTAACCCAGTTTTCTTTTTCCAACTGGGACCTCCAGCACTCCTACTGATTCAAAAAAACAAACATTTCATTTCGTTTAAACCTTTTAAAAGTGAATCAATAGCTAACTCCATTTATACAAAGCATGCTTTCCACAAAATCTTAAGGAAACATAAGGGACAAAATTTTTTTTTAAACATTAAACCCTTTATAGAAATTGGGCGTAGTTTCCTCTGCTTTTCGACATGTCCCAATTTACAACATCCGCGACAAACAATTTAATTCTATCTACATCTAACAAATGGACATCGTTCCACTGTTAACCAATTTCAAATCAAACTTTAAAATCATTTTCTAAACACTATAGATATATAAACAATCTTTTAAAACCCATATACATTACAAAATAAAGGTTGCACAAGTAGTTATTTACAATGAAAACTATACTTTGTTAAAAGGTGGTCACACATGAGGCGAGGTCACCGACTCCAGAGGATGTTCGAACCCGCACGTCAATCTCCGCACCCAAACATTTCTTATAAAACATTTGAAAGATTGATTTAAAGGAGCTCAGTGAGTACAGTCTAGGAAAATAATGTTTCAGATATAGTTCAAATACTATGTGTAAAAGATTTGTATAGCGATTTCATTTCCATAAACATTTATTTCTGTGATTCTTTTCCTTTCTATTCAAATACAACGATAAACAATTGTATAAACATATCCTCTCCATAAACATTTGCTTTACTTTTTTTCCATATGTATCAAATACAATGTATAAAACAATTGTATAAAACATATCATTTCCATAAACATTGCTTACTTTCTTTTCCATATATGTCACAATGTAAAACAATTTGTATAAACATATCTTTCAATATACTTTCTTTTCATTTTAATCCACATATCCAATGGAACCCGCATACCGTTAACCACCATCGGGTCCATGAAAGAACTCCTCCGAGTGAAACAATCCACGATCACCGATGGCCCAACCGAGAACAAGCATACCGTTAACCACAGTGGGCCCATGAAAGAACCTACGAGGAAACAGTCTTACGATCAACGATGACCCAAAAAGGAAACTCCGATAAATCGTGCCATTCTTTTAAATACCATTGCACTATGGAATAATCACATTATGCATTAGTAAACTTTTCGTACTTTACACGTGTGCCGTATGCATCACTCTTCCCTTCCCTCTATAAAAAAAAATCCTAACCCTTTCCCATGTACCATGCACGCGTAAAGTACTTTAGTCGACTTTCCTTTAAACTTTATCTCAGAACATAGGGTAACCATGGATTCAAACATTTTCTATAAACATGTATATAAACTATACATTCATAAACATTTCATTTCATATGGAAACCATAATCATTTCCATATTTTCTCAACATAATTGTAAAGTCAAGAAAACCACATTTTTTTTTCATTTGAACATTTATAGTATAGATATGAAAAATATATACATTGGTAAACATTAATATATATATATATATATATATATATATATATATATATATATATATATATATATATATATATATATATATATATATATATATATTTTCATAAACATATACATTTTCCTCACCTTTGTTATTTAAGCCATTTTTCCTCCTTAAAACTTTCCACCTTTTATCCTTAATCACTCCTCCTAAGCAAGGCACATTATCCATAAAATTCATTAACATTCATACCTTAATCTTGTTCATTTTATACCATTAACTATAATGCTATACTTTCAAAGAACCCTTAATCATTTATCACTTCCAATTGATTAAAATCAATTGAACTCAACATCTTTGTTCTTATGATTTTCTTATCTAACTCATGGCAATTACTACCTATATATAGTCACAACATATGAAATGGTCATACCAAATCCCGGTTATTCACCATTCATTTATGTATTTACTATTCATTTACATATTTACTATTCATAACACTATGTACTATGCACTATGCACAATGCACTATGCACTATGTATTATTCACTATTCACTATTCACTATTCATACGTATTCACTATTTTATACGTATTCACTATTTCACTTGGAACTGACGAATCTCGTGCGGGTTTCTGTGACTCCACATGTAGCTCTCTTCGTAGAGTAACTTTAACCTCTCAGGTCCGAACAAGTGAACTTAGAATGCCGTGAAGTTTGAGAAAATCAAATTTAGCATTTTTCGAATTTTTACCTGAATCTCCCTGAAACTTCGTGGTTTTGGTATCCACGCGCAGCTCCTCGCCGTAGAGCACTTTTCATTCTTTACCCGACGAACCAAGGTCGATTCGTGAACTGAGAAAGAAAGAAAAGAGAAAAATTAAAAGCTTTTCTTTCTTCTAAATCTCGCTTCACCCGTCCAAGAGAAACTTTTCATTTTTATTCTTTGTTCGCTTGATTGTTTTTTTATTTAATTGAAAGTGGGACCCACATGTCCCCTTTTGCCCTTATCGGTCCATTTCAGTCCCGAAACAATTTATTTCGTCTCGATTTCCTTTTCATCTATCTTAAATAGAAATTCTTTAAATATTTAACATTTTTTGGGATTTTCTTCAAAATTTTCGTTTTCTGGGGTCTACTCGATGCCCATTGCCTCGAATTTTGTGAAAATCCTACTGTCTCAGAATTCAACGAAATTTGACTGGGTAACTAGATTTCGCGAGACGAATTCAACCCGCGGTTCGCTTGCACTGAGATCTGTAAAAATTTCAGATTTTTCTATAGCAAACATCGCTTTGCCCTTTTTAGAAAAAATTGGTTTTCACTCTTTAACATAATTTCGTTTTCATCTATTTCAACTTCTTTGGACTCAATACATTATTATGAACATTTTTTTTCGAGGCTTATTTTTCGAAAATTACTATTTATTTGGCCGTTTCCAATCACATGCATAACTTATCGAAAACGGAAATTACTATTCATGTAAACAAGAATTGTGGTCTTAATCACAACTCAATGGACCGTCAACCTAGTCCATGTCATGTATGACATCCATACACCGAGCCCTTGCTGGCTCAACGACACCCAATGTAATTTCCAAAGGGGTGTCGTTGGATTACTATTTATGTATTTATGTATTTTCCAAAGGGGCTCAACGACATCCATTTGCATTTACTTCATTCCATTCATTATTTACCATTCTACTTACATATTTTACCATTCATAACACTATGTACTATGCACTATGCATTATGCACTATGCACTATGTATTATTCACTATTCACTATTCACTATTTCACTATTTACTATTCACTATTCGTTATTTCACTATTTACTATTCACTATTCACTATTCATACGTATTCACTATTTCACTTGGAAATCTAACGAAATCCCGTGATTTCGGTACCCATGTGTAGCTCTCTTCGGGTAGAGTAACTTTAACTCTGGGTCCGAAAATTCTGACCGTTAGAATGCCGTAAGTTTGAGAAAAATAAAAAATTAGGAATTTTCAAATTTTTACCTGAATTCTCAGTGAAATCCTGTATTTTTGGTATCCACGCGTAGCCCTCGTCATGTAAAGCACTTTTCATTCTTTACCCGACGAAATCCAACGGTCAGATTTCCGTAAATCTGATAAAGAAAAGAAAAGAGAAAAAATTAAAAAGCTTTTCTCTTTCTTCTAAATCTCGTTCTGTCCGTCCAAGAGAAACTTTTCATTTTTATTCTTTTGTTTGTTTGATTTGTTTTTTTTTTATTTAATTGAAAGTGGGACCCACATGTCCCCTTTTGCCCTTATCGGTCCATTTCAGTCCCGAAACAATTTATTTCGTTCCGGTGTTCCATCTATCTTAAATGGAAATTCTTTAAATATTTAACATTTTTTGGGATTTTCTTCAAAATTTTCAAGTTTCGTCCACTACGTCCATTGCTTCTAATTTCAGGAAAACTGAATCGCCTCGTAATTCACCTAATTTGATCGGGTAACTAGATTTCCCGAGACGAATTCAACTGAAGTCCGCTTTGCACTGAGATCTAAAAAACGATTTTCACAGCAAATTACTGCTGCCCTTTAGAAAAATTCGAATTTCTACTCTTAACATACTCGCTTTTCATCTATTTCCCAACTTCTTCTGGGACTCAACACATTGTTACATTTTTTTCGAGGCTTGTTTTTCAAAAATTACTATTTATTTAGCCGTTTCCGATCACATGCATAACTTATCGAAAACGGAAATTACTATTCATAGAAACAGTAAATTCAGGGTCTTACACTGACAATCCAATGGACCGTTAACCTAGTCCATGTCATGTATGACATCCATACACCGAGCCCTCACTACTAACGACACCCAATGCAATTCCAAAGCGGGGCATCCAAATCTCGAAATACCCGACTCCTAACACCAACTCTAAGTTCACGGATAACCCGACCGTATGTTTTCATCTCGACATAACTTGGCTTAATTTCGGGAGCCTACATTCATTACTGCACTTCGATATCTCTCCGAGTCTCTTACACCCTAACTCCAGGATTCTCACCTTAGGGATTAACGAATTCTTGTTTTGCCCAACATTCCACCACTCTTCATATTTGTCGAATCGAACTATGAGTCTTTATTAAACGAATCTCAAAGACAACCTAACCCACACTCACCAAGAGCGGTGAATGGTCAGACCGTGCACCCACACCCGACTCGGGACGGATGTTACTATGCGCACATGAACGCACAATGCCATACTCGTGACACCCTATCCCGGTCCACCATGATAATCTCAGATCTCTCATTCATAATCTCGACCTTATCGTAATAACTTTCACCCTACATCCTAGTGGAAGAACATCTATACTGGTTTCCAAAGGCCCAACTTAAGCTCAACTAGCGCCATGTCGGGTATGACAACCCGGGCTTAAGGTCCCACTATCGACAACCCGATATCTGCTAACTCATCCATGTCAAGCCCGACATCAACAACCACAGGTCATCACCCTAAGGTCCACTACGCTTTTGTTGCGCAACTCGATCCGTCCCGACTCTCGACTCCACACTCGGCCCTTCCGCCTATCCTGCTGCCTGAGTGCTCAGATAGCACCCCAAAACGAAATCGTTCCTCCCACCGCATCAGGTGTGGAGGAATGAACCGTATACTTCTTGTTCGCATATTTAATCGGACGGACATGTCCCAAAGTCCCGGGATCCCCGCCTCTCGGGGCAATCCCGTCTCACCCGCCCAACTCAAGTCCCGGTCCCGGTCCTAAAACTCGTGTGAAGGTCTTTCACTTTCCCGAACTAGAAGAAGACTGATCCTCTTGATACCACACCGATCCTGCGCTCCGAAAGCATTCAATCTCTCTTCTATGGTCGTATTGCCCCAACCATGTAGTCCATGTCCCAGAGCGGTCCCACGATCCCGCTCCGAATGACAACTTCAACCCATTCTCGACCAGGCACCACCAATCCCAAGAAACTACGTATCTCGAAGACTGACATTCGGTCTCTCCCAACTCATTACGGCCTCGACCTTCTCTGGGTCGACTGACACTCTTGATGCTGACACCACATGTCCTAAAAATCTCACCTCAGTAAGCCAAAACTCACACTTACTGAACTTGGCGTACAGTTGATGGTCTCTCAACAATCAGAACGATCTCGCGATACTCATGCTCCCACTGGGATCGTGGAGTGCATCAAATGTCATCCACGAAGACTACGATAAACCGATCTAAATAAGGTTGGAATAACACGCATGAGATCCATGAATGCGCAGCGCATTCGCCAATCCAAAGGGCATCAATCAGAAACTAAAAGTGCCCATAACGTGTCCTAAACGCCGCCTTAGATATCTCGGTATCCCTAACCTCAACTCGATGGTAACCAATGGTTCATTCGAGTAGACTCCGCGCCTCTCAACCGATCAACAAATCATCAATCCTCGTAATGGGTACCATTTCGATCGTAACCTTGTTCAACTGTTTGCATCAATGCACAATGGAAGGGTCTTGTCCTTCTCTTCGCAAATAGAACCTAGCGCCCCATGGTGAAGTGTCATCTAATGAACCCCTGGCCCAATAGCTCAGAATCCCACTTTGTGCCCTAACTCAACTGCGCCATCCATGCGGAGTCATGAGATGGGGCGGCGTACTGTGGCGAATCCTCGACACCGGGTCTACGTAATCTCTCATGAGGTAGTCCGTAGCTCATCCGAAAACATCCACACATCCACATACTCGCACACCACTCCGTAGATTCCTAAGTCCGGGGTCTCTACCGTCCCTAGCAAGGCCCGCTAGCTAACCCGCTGAACCGTCCCCCGACACTTGGACGCCACAATCGTATGGGAAAACTGCCACATGCTTGTCCCCCTGAAATACCACACGAGTACCGTCCTGCTTATAGGCGATAACCCTCCTACGCTCATAAATCGAGTAACGACTCTCAAGTCAAGCCACCCAATCCATCCTTTAGATGACATCTAACTCGACATGTCCACAGCCTTGTGGTCCACCGTGGGAGTGGGCAGAGTCCCCGAGATCTCCACTTCGCAAACCTTGACATATCATCCTTATTCTCGCCTAACCCTAGGGAGAACTCACATACAAAGACCTCCAAGGTCTCTAGAGGTCCTTGCCCATTTCCACCATATTTAAGTTCTCACTCTCTACCGAACACAGCCTAGTCTATCCCGTAGTGTCGTATGCAACTCTATAGCCCTAACACCTTCCTTTCAATCAGACTTAATCCAACGGTCTCTGTCACTACTCCGATCTCCTTCCCCTATGAATGTCGGAGGATGATGCGCCCTAAACTTCTGGAGGTTACTAGGACCTCCCTGACTACCTGCTATACCAGCCTATGCTATAGCTGCCGCCGCAATACCTATAGCCTCTACAAAGGCCTACTGATCAAATACGTATTTACTATTCATTTACATATTTACTATTCATTGTTCACAGATTATTGTTCACTGATTACTATTCATTGATTAATGTTCATCAATTAATGTTCATTGATTAATGCTTCATCGACATCGTAGACGACCTAAGTCAAGTATCATAATAATTGTATTGCAATACAATTCTACTTCTTGCAATATACTTTCCAAAGTTCTTGTTGCAATACACTTGGTTGTCTTGCAATACAACTCTCCTTCTAGCCTTTCAAGTCACAATACAATACAAGTATTGCAATACAATTTTTTCCACTACACACCTCTATATTGCAATACAATTTTCCTTCTCTTGCAATACAATTCCAACCCACCAAGCCTCCTAAGTTGCAATACAATTTTCCCTATTGCAATACACTAGCCAACAAGCCTTCTCTTGCAATACAATTCTCTACCCACCAAGCTATATCACAATACAATTTGGGCAATGGCCCAAAACCGTTTCTGCACTTCTTGAGTAGAATTTTTTTTTTTTCTTTTAAACTGCTGGAAAATCACCCAAAAAATACATATATACATTTTTTTTTTCCACACATGCTATTGGAAAAATATCTAAAAATATAAGTATACATTTTTTTTTTCATTTCTTCCAGCTACTGGAAGATACACAAAAAATATACCTATTTTTTTTTTTTCATTTTCGAGAATACTCAAATAAATTTATAAAAATTTATTTTATTCAATTTTCTTCAATTTTACAACTTGTAAACCTTAGAAAATTATTTTCTTCACCTCATTTTTTTTCTTCTCATTTCTAGGAATCACCCAAATAAATTTATAAAATTTATTTTCTTTTATCTCTTTCTTCATTTCTTTACACTAAAACCCAACCACAAAATTTCTCCACCTCATATATATATATATATATTTTTTTTTTTTTTCATTTCCATCAATAGCCTTCCTTGCTACTTCTACATGCAGTAGCTTAAATACTGCATCCACACAACTTAAAACTTTTATGAGTTCAACTATAAAATCTATTAAAATTTTATTTCCTTTTCCAAAATAAATTTATTATAATTTAATTCATTTATTTTCTTTTTTTCTAGTTTTACTCATTGTAAAATTCCAAAAAAATTATTATTTTTTTATTTTTTTTTTCTAACACATCAATGTGCTACTCACTAAGCACACAATCACTTAACACATAACACTCCATGTTATAAACATCATTCACACAATAGTTCATCAAATCACACAAAATACACCAAACACATGCATGCAGTGTCCTAGTTTTGTCCCGTGATTTCCTAGGTAATCTCATACCTAAACCGAACATCAAACCACCCAAGTGGTGATGTTCCATTCGACTCATGGCCTCAAGCCCAAATCCTTAATCTCAGGTTTCATACCTATACTCTTACATCAAACCACCAAGGGCGATGGATACCCAACCCGAGCCCCTAGGTATTCGCATACCTAAGCTCGATAATTAAGCCGTGACGCCCCAAACCCGGGGGTCCGTTGACTACCCGTCAACCCTTGGAATACAAGTGGATGTCGGGTTACCCGACGCCACTTCAGAAAATCGGGCAGAGTATCCTTTGTACGGGGAGCAATACCTAAATACAACACCTGCATAAACCTGTCCCAAACAATCCAATATAACGGTCTATGATTAAAACGGCCACTTGGGCTCATAAACCAATACTCATAATAATGTATATATATATCCAACTATCTAACCATAGTTCAAGAGTTCAAAGTTTATGCAAATACATATATCAAAATTAGAGAATTCAATACATGTAATACATCATAACCCAAAGCCACAATGTGGCTTTCTTCTCTAAACCCCGCCCCAGATCTAGTCAGTCCCCACGCTCCCGTACCGAAAAATAGTATCCCCATTGGGTGGTGAGCTAATGCTCGCAGTGGAATCACCCTAAGTGGGCTACTCTCCACCTAAGTGCGCGCGCAATGTCTAAAATAAACACACATCCAAGCAAATGCATGATCCTACTTGAATGTCTAACTGATCATCTCGTACTCGAGTCCTCACCGACTCCCTCACACTCGCCTAAGCCTCGTATGAGAATTATTATGTTTATTTGTTTGTGGACAACCCTCCGATGTGTATATATCAATTGTCGCTCCCGACGATTGATATTATTTATACTACCCTCTTACGTAGAGATATTAATCGCTGCCTCGACGACGATATTTTTATCAGAGTATGCTAATTACCCCTCCGATAATTATCATTTTTAGACTACCCTCCAAAATCATTCTCTCAAGAATTACCTCATGCACTCACTCCTACCGTCCTAGGGTGTCCCAGTGCATATGAAATGCATGATGTCAATTCCATTATAGTCTATAAATATTACGCAAAATACAATGATGTATATATCGTATAAAGCGCCTAAATCACACAATCATGTTATGTAATTTCTCATTTCATCACACCAAAATTAGCCTAATGCGGCTAATGATCGCAAATCATCGATTCACCAAGTGAACTCCGGTTCACGCTATTTCGACTTCATTTCAATCAAATGCCATGCATCAACACACAAATGCATTAATTAATCCACTCCAAATCAGCCGTGACAATGCCATCACAGGTTTCAAAATTAGGATCACCCCGGTCCCAAGCCAGACCGGAATGGCTGTTCAAGGCCTCAAGCTAACCGAAACATTGCAAAAACACTTAAATAAAGTGTAAAACTCAAGTAGGGAGAAATTCCTACCTCACGGAGTTTGAGGAAACTCCCTAAATCCGAGACTGGGCCAAGCCCTCTCCCGCGTAGAGTGTTCCTTCTTGTCCCGAAGACTGGCCGACGGCTCTGGACGTCGATATTTAGAGAGAAGCTTCGAGGTTCTCTCTCTCTTAAACCTCATTTCAAATGCCGCCCACTCCGTGACCGCTGCCTCTCACATTTTTGTGGTCTTTGGTTTTGAAGAAGACAAGCGCTATTCGTGTTTTGTCTTTTGTGTCACTTAAACAATTCCAAAAATGACCATTTTGTCATTCTTTTCCCAGTTTTGACATTCGACACTATCTCGGCCGTCCATTTTCATCATTTCTCTACTCATACCACTTATGGCACATGAGTACTTGTTATATGACTTTCCTCGCATCAAATTCGTTTTACGCACCCAACCATGCTCGAGAACGGTAAATTCAACGCCCCTAATTCACGAAATTTTACGCAATAGCTAGATTTCTCGTGGAGACGATCTCCATCACGTTGAAACTGCTTTCTCGTCATCCGGGAGATTCAGAGAATAAATTTCAGATTTTTTTGAACTGAAATTACAATTTTGTAATCTAAATTATGATTTTGCCATTTTTCCAGAAATTGGAATTTCTCGGGTCTTACAGATAACCAGAATGAAAATAAAATTGCAATTCAATGTTCATCCCTAAACCCTAGAAAGGTTTCAAAAAAGGCAGTGAAGCATGCATATACGTAAACAAAGATACAAGATGATTTTAAGGCGATTAAACAAAGCGATGATATATAGAGGAGAAAGAAAAAGGACTGCTCAAGAAAATTGCAGGAATATAAAACTCCATGTATGGAAGAAATGGAAAAACCAGAAATGAAAAAGGAATGAAAGGGCAACAAAAATAATCACCAGGTTTACGATCTTGAGATTAAGAATCCTCTTATTCCTAAGATGTTAAGAGAAAGACCTTGCCATATTCATATCATCGTATACTTATCTTCCGAAATTATACCTTCCCAAGAGTCCTAAAATCTGACATCTCGCCTAATTCCAATTTCATCGACCTTCTATTCAATCGGGAGCATTTGACATTCTAAACCCATCCATACACACAAACTCCTTTAGTACCAACCCAACACCTCCTCAAAATACAGAATTCACTCCTTATCGAGCTTCGATGGATCTCGCACGCAATCTAGCCTGGCTCTTCTCAAAGACAACTTTCTCATGGTTTTGCAGAGAAAACAATTACGTAAATATCACCATGAGATCAAATGCGGAGAACAAAGATGATAAAGAGGAAAGCTCATCGGCAAAGGCTACTCACAGAGGTTTTGTTGGCGCTATGTTTCAGGGTGAAAAAGGAGAGGAGAGAAGAGATGTGGTGGGTAGAGGAATTTAGGAATGGGAGGCATATTAGGGTTAAATTCAAGAGGACTGTTGATGTGAAAAGAGGGAGGGAGGAAATTGGCCATCTTTGAAAAAATGGGAGGGAGAGGGAATCTTGCTCTAAAAAAGGGAGATAGTGTAATTAAATATAATCTATCCTTATAAAATAATTGACATCAAATGATCCGTGAAGAATATTTAGAAACAAAATTTAAAAATCAAAACTTCAATAAAAGTCCTTCTTAAATACCAAAATTGTTTTTTTTTTTTTTTAATAAAGTAATCACATTTAATCTTTTTTGCAAAAACTAATGTTTCTAAATTAGTTATTTCCTTAATTCAAAATTTGAGATATATGAGTTTGGTCACAATTTGACTTTGAACCTAATTTTATTTTATTCAATTTAATTTATATTTTATAAATTATTTAGTCATTTTTAAAATTGACTATATTCTATCTGAAATTTTAATTATATTTATTCATTTGAGTTGAGTCATCATTTGTTTTTTTAAACATAAAGTAAGAAAAAATTATTCCTTTGAAAATCCTAAAAATGGTTTTGTTAGATCGTTCCAAATTTAGAAACATAAGGTCTTTTATTCTATAAAAATATATAAATTTTTGGAAATTAAACATCTTATTATGACCCTCTTATAATTTTATACATATTAATTATCCAACGTACAATGCATTTATTCAACGGATAGAGTTTTTAAATGCATTCATACAAAATATTTAAACTATCAAAATTATATAATATTCAACCATGGTTGCATCTTTATTTAAAGCATACCATAGTCTATATAACCTTATAAAATTAAATAATTACAATTACATTATAATGCCTAATTGAGTTTGGGTAATTTATGACATTAAAGAAGTGAAACATAAGAATATAAACCTTTTTTTTTCTTAGAATGTAGTCTATAATATACTTATGCACTTGACACAATATATGAACACATACGAACCTATATGTTTTGTGCATGTTTGGTGTGAGTATAATCGTATTTGAGTCAAATTCGTATTGACTCGATAACCCATTAAATAAACAAGTTATATTCGTGTCAATATGCTTAACACGAAATTAACCCGTTTTATTATACCAAATAATATTTAACCTGAATTAACTCATTTAATGGGTTATGTGTTACATATTGTTGTGTTAGCTATAATTCATATTATTTTAAATGACCAAATTAATAAACAAGTTATATGTGTCATGTGGTGTTACCCAATTAATAATTGGGTCATATTTTAATTTGTTATTTTTGACTCGATTATTATTCATGTAGTGTTTGGGTTAGCGCGACAGTAATGAGTCATCTTTTTGTATTGACACATTTATAGGTTATGTGTTACATATTGTTGTGTTAGCTATAATTCATATTATTTTAAATGACCAAATTAATAAACGAGTTATATGTGTCATGTGGTGTTACCTAATTAATAATTGGGTCATATTTTAATTTGTTATTTTTGACCTGATTATTATTCATGTAGTGTTTGGGTTAGCGAATACAATGAAATGCTTTTATATTGACACGATCCGAACACGACACATGGATACTAATTTCCACCCATAATCTATGAAGTTTTATCTCTTGACTTATGAAGTTTTATGTTTTGATGCATATTTTAAAAAGCACTTATGTATTATTTTAAAGTGTTCGGGTGCGTTACTACACAAGCACTTATTGTGACGCCCAAATCAAGTCCATTTTTGACAACCCACACTCATGGAATCTACATGTCTCACGCCACAGACCCATACATGTGTAAATGGCCTAGTTAGTGGTCTTCGCACATCCATACAATACAAATGTATATTTTATACAAAAATAATTTAATTACAATTTGTTTTGATTACAAATTATCCAAAACTAGGTCTTTTGCCCAGATTTTTACAAAATACATGATAAGGCCAGTTTGGCCATATCTTCGTCTCTACGGTCTCAAATGCATCCCATCCTCGGGTGCACCTTCAACACTCGAATAAATATATTCCTCGAAGAGAGAGCAATGCCCAAGATAGAATTTTCCTAATACTTGGGTTACTCGCTTCACCTATGCTCATGCAATGGCACACAAACACCCCAACACATGCTAATATATCACTCATGCATATATTAACAAGATTCATACACTATCCACGCTAATATTCATAGCTTATAACATAAGATTAGCTCACATGGGCTAACATAAACTGGCGCTCATCTTGAACCACTCCACAAAATCACAATCAACATGTTATTCACTCATGGAAATAACGAAACATCACACAAGCCACACAACAGTCCGTGGATTGTTCAAAACCACACCAGGGATTTCTTCACTCGGTCCAAATCTTTTGGAACCGAAACCACGGCCATCCAGGCCTTAACAAATCCCCACCCATTAAAATGACCCTTAGACAAAGAGTAAAACAAGTAGGGGAAAAACCCCTACCTTCCAGAGTTTGTCGAAACTCCTCTAAACCGGTACCCACGTGTAGCCCTTTCTTTGGGGAGCAACTTTTGTGACGCCCTAACCGGTGTCCGCTGACAACCCTGGCCAACCAAATGGAAAATCTATACGCCTCGTGACGCGAGACCTATAATGGCAAATGGCCACTGGGCCCATATACCAATGCTCATCAAAATATACCCAACTATATTCCAATAGTTCAACTCACACAAAATATATCCCAACCAAATATATTACATGGTTCAAGAGTTTTTACATTTCTCTTAATTCAACATATATTAAAATCTACAATTCTAATACATGTTATACCCAAAAACATCAAAGCCACAACCCGACTTTCTTCAAAATCGGCCTCTAAAGGGAGCCATCTTCGAACACTCCCTGCACTAAATAATATTCCCTCGATGTGGTGAGCTATTGCCCAAGAGTTGAATTACCCTAAACGGGTTACTCCCCCACCTAGTGCATATGCAACGAATTAAATGTAAACACACACTCAAGTAAATACGTGATCCTACTTGAATGTCCGCATGCCCATTCCCCATGTCTCAGTCCTCACCGACTTCACTCTGCCTAAAGCCATGTATGAGAAAAATAATCAATTTTCAAAACAAACTCGTTGTTCTCGAAAAACACACTACCGAAGTTTCAGAAAAGTATCGATCATCCTCCGAGGCGAATTGGTTGGGGAACTTTCCGAAACAGTCATGGTCCTCATCCGAGATGATCTGTTGGACCATCTCCCAACCCAATTCTCCTGAAAATCATCCATTGAAATTCCTTTCGCAACCATGTTCGTTTTTCTTTTCTTTCATGACATGCACTCACACTTAATTTCTAGATTACCCGGTGCATATGAAAATGCATTATGCCATTTCAACACAATTTATACAAATATATCAATTATGAATATATTCTCAAATTATCACTCATACCACATGTTTTTTTTTCAATTTTGGTCAACCATCACCCAAATTAGCTCACTTGAGCTCATCACAATTCCATTTCCAATGGCCTACACATACAATTATGTTTTATATAATTGTGGCATCATGTTAACACATCAAGTTCATGCATTAACCTATTAATTTCCACACAACACCAGCCATTCAATTCAAACAATTTCATGCACACCACACATGGACGTTTTTGGTCCAAATCATACAACCGGACTGCTTAATACCCTAAAATCCAAAGAAGGCTGTCCATGGGTACCCACTCTTCGTTTCCTGCTCCACTTCTAGAACCCGAAATCCATGGCCATTTCCGGCCTCATTCACACCAAAACACAATTTGTAGCATAAATTATACCACAAGTAGCCCAAATAGTCCATGGACTATCCAAAATGGGTCTAAAATTACACCCTGGCCCCAAGTTTCGGATCGACCAAACGGCCACTCACTCGCATCAATCAACCCATGATTTACAAAACACTTTAAACAAAGCCGGGTAGCAATCAAGCAGATAAATCCCCTACCTCACGTAGTTTGTCTTTAAACTCCAAGCTGTCCGCTGCCTACACGTCGTCTCGCGCGTGAGAACAACTTTCTTTCGCCCAAAGAACTACCTGGTCCCGATCGCCTCAGAATCCAGATATGTTTGCACACTCTCTCACTAAAACCCTAACCTGCCTCATTGCACTTCCATTTCCTCCTTCAATCGTTTTCTCCTTTTGAAGAAGAAGACCACTATCTAACATTTTGTCTTATTATCTCATTATCACCCTATTAATGTCTTTCATGTCCTCAAGTCTCGATTTTAACACTTGAAGATCATTCCTCTCATTTATCCATTTCCATCATCTCTAATCTTTGCAACATGTGTCACAAGAGTACATGTGAATGCGACTTTTGTCACATCACATGTCATTTACCTACACCCGATAACATGCTCAAAAAACGTAAAATTTCGAACGTCTTCGAATTAGACTTAAAAATCTAGACGCAGAGCCTGGGGATTACAGACGATTTCAATGGGCGAATTCCGCTTCTTCATCCGAGATTCAGAAAAATTTCTATGATTTTTTACCTAAATTACGATTTTGCCCTTTGGTAAAAATCGAATTTTCAAACTTACAACTTACTCGTCGCTTAAACCGACTGCCTGACGCGAGAATCCTGTGAGAGAAGCGGTAAGAGCTTCTCCCAAAATCCCTCCTCTTTCTCTCTCTTTCTCGCTTCTGGGCCCTTCTTTCTCCTCCTCCTCCTCTCCCAACCCATTTGGACAAGACGGTACAAGAGACTCATCCCTCCCTTATGCCACTTGTCAAATTTTGCTGCCCAATGCGGATTACATCTTATCCCTTATCCATCTGGCCAATTTGATTTTCCCCAACGTCACACGCGCCTCTACGCGAGCCCCACTTGCTCATTGTTTGACTTGCCCACAAACTGATATGTGCAGACTCTCTGAGCCACACTCACAAAGTGCCAAGTGTCCCGTACTCCCCTACATGCCGAAACTGAAATTCGACCGGTCTCGACCGACCAAATTATTACAGAAGCAATGATTTCACGGCATTTATTCCACCCTACTGTTCTGCTTGCCATCCGAGATCTAGAAAAATTCCGGATTTTGACCGAAATTACCATTTCGCCATTTTTCAGAAAAATTAGATTTTCTCGGGGTTTCACACTTATAACAGTTGAAATTACTGAAAATACCATCATAAAAACTTATAAAATTGAAGTGTTTGAATAAATAAGCATTTGTCTTAATTAAAAAAAATTAAAGAACTAAAATTAATATTATATATATATATATATATATATATAGTATATAAAGATATATAGTAGTATATATATATATATATATATATATATATATATATATATATATATATATATATATATATCATGAAACCATGATAAAATTTAAAATGGAAGTAAATATTCATTATATACTAAGGCACTTAACAGATTCAAAATGTGTAATCTCTCGGTATAAAAAATAGTTAATGAATCATTCCCTTCATCTTCACTTTTGTTTCATATGCATCAAAAGATATTATAAAACTAAAACACTATAAGGTTTTTTTTTTCATTGAAATATTTGGGACGTTTTCTATAAATTGAAATGTGCACAGACTACTTTAACTCATAATTATTTAAGTGATTTAACCGACACAAGAAGTTCTCTCTTTGACCTTGAGGAGGCGTAAGGCGACTTGAGTCACATACTTTAAGTCGACGTCTCAATATGATAAAAATTATATATCTTACTAAATATCAGATATGGCTTTTATCTGAATAACAAAATACAATAAAGTAAAAAAATATAAAACATAAATAACAAATACTTCCCATCATTACAAATATTTCCAAACAAAATAACAAACATTATTAATGTTTTCTTATCATAAATAAAAATTATAAGTTCCAAAACAAAATAAAGACTCATAGATTTGCATCAAATTCTAAAGCAAGAAAATCATCATCAATATTATTCTCTCCATCATCAATATAATTTTTGCCTATTTTTTATATAATTTTTTCAAAATTTGTACCTATTTTTACATAAATTTTATGAATTTGTTTTCATTATTTTCCATGTAATTTATTTCACTTTTCGGAAAATTTGTTTTCATTTTTAGATTTTTTTTTTATATTTTTACATAATTTTTTTTCAAAATTTATTTTCTATTTTTTTCATAATTTTTTTTTTTACATAATTTGTCAAAATGATAGTTTTGTTATAGATGATCGATTTTTAGGTTTACGTATAAGTTTTTTTTTATAAGCTTCTTCATGAAGCTTATTGAAATAAGCTAAAATAGGCTTATGGGGGGTTATAGCTTATTTTTATAAGCTATTTCAAATACCTATAATTTTTATCAAAAGTAGTTATACGAAAAGATAAGTCCAAATAAACTATAAATAAGCTCTTCCAAACACACCTTACTTAAATATCTAATTTTTAATTATGCAAAAAAAAGGTAAAGTTTAATCATAATTTTTTTACTAAATAAATCCTAAATGATTCTCTACTTAATCATGCAAACCCAAGAATCTACCCTTATTTAATTTATTTCCTTTCAGTCTTTAGCTATTCAGCCCTAATTTCTTACCTTCTTCGTCCCCCTTTCATAGAGGGGTTTCTCTACCGCGACATCATCGTTGACTCCACTGCTTGTAAAGAGAGTCTGTGATCGTGTATTTTGTTTCCTTCAAATCTCCATCTACCAGCCCCAATCACCTACCCTTCTTCTCCCCTTCCCTAAAGGGTTTTCCTCGTCAGCAGTCATCGCCTAAGAAGAAAGGTGATCGTGTCGGATATCGATGCATTTCCAGGTACTGGATTACAGAGGGTGTTTGACTAAACTAAAATCCTTAGAAGGTAAGTTTAATGTATTAGGACTTTACTGTATTTTCTGCTTGTTGGGATGATATTGTCGTCACTGATAATGAATGAACGACGAAGAAGAAGGAAGTCGAACAAATATTCGTGAGTGATTGGGGATGAAAATGGAAATCCAATAAATTTCTATGAATCATTATGATGTAGATTCAAGTTGCATCTTGAATTTGGAACAAATCTGGCTTTGATTGCTTGGAATCCCACATTTTCCTCCTTCAGGGTTTCATTTGGCCCAAATTGCATCAAGCTTGTCTTTGTTTATTTGAAATCCATTTAGGTCATTTATGTTATTTTGCATTCTCTTTATCTGTTTGGTTTATCAAATTTTGATTTGTTCTTTTGTTTATTTGATTATGTTTGATTTATGTTGTTGATTCTCATATTATTTTTTCTCTTTTTAAAGCAATTAGCTAAGTTTATTATATTGCATTTCGAAATTAGGGATGAAACCTGAATTGTTGAATGGTTTGATAATGTGTATGAAAGCTTTTCTTATCAGAGAAAATAAATTTAGACGCCCCAAAACCGGGGTCCCCCTTGACAACCCGTCAACCCGCGGAATACTAGAATGCTCTGCAACCCGACACCACTCACGAAAATCGGGCAAAGTCTTGTTTGTACGGGGAGCTCTACCCAAAGAACAAACCTATCCAAACAAGTTTACAATGACCACAGAGGGTCCATATGCGAGTAAAATAATGGACACTTGGGCCCCTGCATCAATACTCACAAAATATATCACAACCAAATATATTACATGGTTCAAGAGTTTTTACATTACTCTTAATTCAACATATATTAAAATTTACAATTCTAATACATGTTATACAAAATAAAAATGCCATAGCCACAACCTGGCTTTCTTCTAAACGCGGCCTCTAGTGAGCGCCCCGTCCCATGCACACCCCGTAATTCGAAATGGTGATCCTCGATTGTAGCGCAAAGCAGCCTAAGCTCCAAAGAGTGATAATTTCCTACCTGGGTTACTCCCACCTATGCACATAGCATGGCAAAACAATCACATTCAAGTAATTTCATGAACTTACTCGAATGTCTACATGCCCAAACCCATGTCTCGAGTCTCACCGAATTTCACATATGCCTAAGACGAACGCGAGTAAATAACCGCTTTCAAAACAAAATCTATTTGTTCTTGAAAAACACACCGCCGGGAAGTTTCTAAAATATCGACAACCTCCGGCGCGACCTGCTGGAGCACCCCTCCAAACAATTCATGGGTCCCTCCGACATGAATTGTTGGACAATCTCCCAACACGATTCTCCGAAAAATCTTCCGTCAAAATTCCTTTCACAAACATTTTCATTTTTGTTTCATTTCATGTCATGCACTCACACCTAATATTCTAGGCTGCCCCAGTGCATATGGAATGCATTATGCCAATTCCAAATAATTTATGCTAATACAATTCACATGCATATATTAACATAATTTACTCACAACAATCATGTTATTCAATCATACTATCAACACCAAAATTAGCTCACATGGGCTAATTAGCAAATACAAGCAATTCATTTCGAATCACTTACAAAACACATTTTCACACCAAGAAAATCACGTCACTATTCATATGAACAGTGAAACCCTTGGGTTACTATTCACAGCCACCAAATTTGGGATTTTCTCCACTCGATTCAAAGGTTTTGAGATCTGAACACAACAAACTGTGTTTCCCGAATATCCTTAACCATAAACATGGCTCTTAGCCAAAGAATAAACCAAGTAGGAAAAGATTCCTACCTCTTGGAGTTGTCGGAACTCCACCAAATTGGTGTCCACGCGTAGCCCTTGCCGCGTAGATCGACTTTGCTTCTTGCTCCATCGAGAACCGACAGTCCGAATGGACGAAAATCTAGAGAGAATGAGCACACTCTCTCTCTAAAACTAAAATCTCACGCCCACTGCACCTTTTCGTTCCAACCACTGCCCATTTTGCTCTTTTAATTTTGGAGAAGAGAACTATTCAAGTTTGTCTTATTATCATTAACAATTTTGAACATGTTCCTTCATCATGTCCTCTCTTTACCATTTTGACACTCGGGCACAATCTCAGCCATTCATTTCCATCATCTCTCTACTCATGCAACATGTGTCAGATGGGTACATGTAGTAGGTGACTTTTGTCACATCACATGTCTCTTAAACCCGTTTTACATCACTCCGACACTCTAAGGCCCTCGAAAACGTGAAATTTTTCGACTCATCTTGAATCTCGACGGTATCTAGGATTTCCGCAAGACGATTCCAACGGTGAAGTCCGTGTCGTCATCTGAGATCTAGAAAAATTCCGGGTTTTGATCGAAATTACCATTTTACCCTTTTTCAGAAAATTTGAATTTTCTCGGATCTTATATTCTCCCCTCCTTAAAAAGAATTTCGTCCCGAAATTCTGGACAATCACAACAACTCACATGCATATGCAATGTGCACTACCCCATGCATGTAAACTGGTCATTTAAGTACTAAACGACTAAACCACGTACTTTCATCCCTAAACAAGAAGGGATAGGTGGCCCGCATCGTGTCATCGTGCTCCCACGTTGACTCCTCCACTCCACGGTGCCGCCATAGCACCCTCACTAGCCTCACAGTCTTGAGTCGCAAAACCTGATCCCAGCTATCCATAATGCACACTGGTCCCTCCTCGAAGGTCCCATCCGTGTCAACCTCAATCTCTCCCCAATCCACTACATGAGCTGAATCTGGAGTGTACCTCCGGAGCATGGAGAAGTGAAATACCTCGTGGACACCTGATATGCTGGGTGGTAAAGCCAACCGGTTCGCTACAGTGCCTACCCTCTCGAGTATCTCGAAGGGTCCTATAAACCTCGACGATAACTTTCCGCGCTTGCTGAACCTGACCACTCCTCTCTTAGGCATCACCTTCAAGAAGACGTGATCGCCAACCGCAAACTCTAAGGGTTGACGTCGTACATCGCGATAGCTCTTCCCGCCGCCTGGCAGTGAGAAGACACCGTCAGACGCTTCATCTTTCCTGAGGTGTTCTTAATCATATTGCATCGCTGAAGGAGTTCTCTCCTACTTCGGCCCAACGTGACGGGCGATCCGGGTACTCGGGGCCCATACACGTCTCATGGCGACGCTATCTCGTATACTCCGACAACCTGCAGGGCGACTCCATCTGCGGCAAGTGCCTTCCTAGCCTACCTCCTTATGATCCAGACATGCCCAGCAGCGATGCCCCTTTCCAACACCGTGATAGTCCTCTCCGACTACCATCCGCTCCAGGGGTGGAAAGTCGCACTCATGGTCAGCCAGGTGCCCATAAATTTCTTTGAAACCCCTTTTCCAAAAGTGTGTCAGAACCCTGGGTCCCCCTACCCACACTATGGATACTCGGGCATCTATGTGCTTAACTATTCTGACGTACTACCCAAGCAGACCCTCCAATGTGAAGGTCATCCTCAAGACGGGTTAGAAAATGTGTCGACTCGAGGCCGGTCCACTATCACCCATACTCGTATCATGTCTCAGTGTGTCTCATGGGCAAGTGGGTCGTGTAAAATCCATCGTGACGCAGTCCCATCACTCACTTTCTACCACCTCCTCAAGATCTTTAAAAACCCCGCCCAATTTTCGAGTACCGGCAAAATCGTACCTGGGCAAAATCAAATTTTTCAGATCCCTAGATTTAATTCAAACGTATCATCATTGAATCGCCCTCATGAAATCTAGCCACCATGTCAATTTCCAAATGTGACCTAGACAATCGACTTGCACATTTTTCGACGTATCGAGCATCTGGTGTCGTAAAATCCATTACCTGATGCGACAAAAGCCTGAGGCAACATGTACTCATGCCACAATAAATTGCAATGAGTTAGAGAAATGATGAAAATGGATGGTCAAGATAAATACAAGCCACAAAATACAGAATGAAGTGACATAGACAAGATTGAATTTTAAACTATAAATGACAAAAATCACGTATAGTGTCATCCTCTTCAAATTGAAAAGCGACAAAAAACGGAGGGAGAAAACGTGAGATGCAAAGGCTATGGTTGGTTCGTTTGCAGAGAGTAAGGGACTTCTCTCTAGATTTCTCGCTAATCCCACCGCCTGATGGAGCAAGCTAGCGAAAGCGCTCACGCACAGGCCTAAGCTGCGGCTCAGTTTTAAGGAGTTTTACCCAAACCCGTGAGGTAGGGGACGATCCCATTTGGTTTATTTTCATTTAAGCAAGCCATCATTTATCTTGCTGGTTCGAGGCAAATGAATGGTCGCTCGATCATCCAAAACTACAGTGGACTCAAGTGAAAAATTTTGAACTCCACCGATGGCCCCGACCGCCCATGGACTTTTTTGGGTGCCTAATGGTATAATTTATGCCATAAATCGTAAGCTGGTATGTAGAGGCCGGAATGGTCATGGAATTGCCCACAAAGGGAACCCGATGTCGTAGGAAAAGTGGTCATGAACAAGAACCCGAGGATTTTGATCAGGCTCTCACTGAATGCAAGATTCACGAAATATTTTTGGTGAGAAACGTTTGGTTAAGTAATTCAAATTAAATTGCTCATGTTTGCCACCAGCCCATGTGAGCTAATTTTTGTGTAATGATCGAAAATCAATGCTTTATTGTTAAGTATTGTGATTTAATTTGCTAACACATGGTATATAAATTGTGTTGAATGGCTTGAGTTGTATACTCAGGAATTAGTAGGTTAATACATGAAGCTTGATGTGTTAACATGATGTCACAATTTATATGGGAATATAAATTTCAGTGTATGTGCCATTGGAGATGAAATTAGAATTGCCCACCTCATATGCGAAATCATAATCGTGTGTATAGCCATCGGAGATGAGATTAGATTGCCTTTCAATTATATGAAATATACTGTGTGTATAAGCCATCGGAGATGAAATTTGAATTGCTCAGGGAGTTTTAATTGTGGGGTAGATGGTTATACGCCATCACCCATACATGTGTATCAAAATTTATGAATATATACTATTCGATATATCAGATAAAAATGGTCAAATGGCATAATGCAATTCTGCTGCAAAATCGGTAACCTAGATATTAGGTGTGAGTGCATGATATTACAGAATTTTCCAAAAATCTAACATGGTTTACAAAGGAAATTTGCCAGATGATTTCTGAGAATGGGGTTTGGGGAGACGTCCAAATATCATTATTTCTCGGGATGAGGACCATGACTGCTTTTTAAGTTCCAACACATTTGCCCTAGAGGGTATCCCATATTTTTACCAAATTAGTAGTGTATTTTCAAGAACAAACAAGTTTTGTTTTGAAATGATATTTTTCTCATACATGGCTTAGGTAGTTGTATGGAGCCTTCTACATGGCGACTGTTTATTACGAACTGCATATGTATTCAAGTAGGATCAATGGATACTTGAGGTGTTTGAAACTCGATCATTACACACAATCCGCCTTATAACCCATTTAGGGTGATTCCATTACTAGGCGATAGCTCACCCTGTCGAGGGAATATTTTTCGTGCATGTAGGAGCATTCGAGAAGACTCAGCCATTTTAGAGGCCGATTTTGAAGAAAGCTTCTGCCGTGGCTTGACGCTTTGGTGTAATATGTATTAGAATTGTAAATTTTAATATGTATTTATATTAAGAATTAATATAATCTCTTGAACCATGTAAACTAATTGGTTGAATATTACTTTGGATGAGTACGACATGTAGGTATTCGTGTCAGATATGTTGTTACAGTATTAATGCAGTGGGCCTAAGTGGCCATTTTTACTCATTTTGACTCAGATATGAACCCGATGTGGTCAAGGAGATTGGTGTTAGGACAGGTTTTGCATTCAGTAGAGCCCCGTACAGCGAGAGACTCCGCCTCGATTTTTATCATGAGTGGTGCTCTGGTTACTCCACATCCACGAGTATTTCATGCGTCGAATGGCCGTCAATGGACACCCCGCTGGGGGGCGTCACACCTCCAACGGCCGGCGGCCCGCCGGCTTCCGTGTCAGCCTTTAACTCCATCATGAGACATAATCGAACAAAGTCCCCTACGTGTCTCTTCATCTCGCTCCAGTAGTACTAGCGACAAAGATCTTGGTACATCTTCGTGCCACCTGAATGCACAACAAATCGAGAGCAATGAAACTCCCTGAGAACCTCCTCTCTCAAATCGGTCAACTGGGGAACCACTACCTATCCTCTATACCGAAGACTACCATCTGTGTAGACGGTCCAACCCTCGTCACCTGTACCTAACTATACCCGGTCCTTGATGGACACTATCTCCGCGTCCTGCCCCTGGGACTCAATCACTCTACTCAACAGAGACGGTGTAGCCACTAAACTCCCCAACGTACCCTGAGTCTGCTCGCGGTACTGTAGCCCAAACTGTCCCACAATCTCGAGCATCCGCCATTCCAGGGAAGCTATACTAGCTAATGCTCCCCGTGACTTCCTAATGAAAGTGATCACCAATTACATTTGCCTTACTGTGGATGGTAATGTAAAGTGAAGTTGTAATCCTCTCTAGAACTCCATCCATACGCGCTGTCTCATATTGAGGTCCCATCGTGTGAAAAATATACTTCCGCACTTTTATGGTCTTAAGTACACCTTTAAATCAAGCCACTTATAAAGTAAAGGGGCGCCTAAATCTTCAAGGCGAAGACTACGGCCGCTAACTCCACGCCGTGTGTAGGGCAATTCCCCGTTTTCATGATTCTTCAAACCGATGAGAACCATAAGCTACTACCCTCCCGCATCGCATCAAACACATCCCAAGTTTGGCCCTCGAGGCATTACAATACATCAGGTAAATTCTATCCCCGTCCGACAATCAAGATAAGAGCCAGAGTAAGCCCTCCTCTTCACCCCGGAATGCCTCCTCGCATCGGGTCATCCTAATCAAACTCGACCTCCCTTCCAGCCAATCTCGTCATAAATGCCAACTGGAGAAATCCCACTAACTCCCCAGAATGAACGCCAATCCCACAGTCTGACGATCTCAAAGACTCATTTCTGCCTCCAATCCCGGACGCGTCTGGACCCTCTGGCGGCGTTCATTGATGATCAACGCTCACGTCAAAACTAAGATCCCACCCCGCAGAGAGTTTGTACCGCGCATCAATTCTGGAGTGCAACACGATCCCTCGGCCAACTGGTTATGTCCTTTGACTGAGCACTATGCTCCATCACCCGGTGATCAAATGCTCATCCTCACTACACCGCACAAATCACCAGATGGTGTCGAATGTTCGGCGCGCGAGGTCCATGAACATATCACGAGTTCGCCATCCAAAGTTCATCACAGTAAACTCAAAGTGCCCATAACGTGTCCTGAACGTTGTCTTAGGGATATATGTCTCCCTAACCCTCGGCTAATGGTAACCAGTGCAAAGGTCTATCTTGGAGTAGACTCTCGCTCCTTTCAACTGATCAAACAAATTGTCAATCCTCGGCAATGGGTACCGATTCTGATCGTGAACTCCCGCTCAACTCCTCGTAATCAATGCACAAATGGGCGGTTTCATTCTTTTTTTCACAAATGACCTGAGCGCCATGGTGAAATGCTCCTGGCCTAATGAACCCCTCATTCAAAGAGCTCCCGTGAGTCGGATCTCGGCTCCCGCAACTCAATCGGTGCCATCTTATGGAGTCATAGAGATGGGCTTAAGTACCAGGTGTAACTCGATATCGGTCTACAACCCTCCGCGAGGCAATCCCGGTAATTTCATCCCGGAAAACATCCTCGTATCGCAGACACTCGGCGATCTAAGTTCTGGTCTCACTTGCCCTCTGTGGTGTTTACTAGCCAACCCGCAAATTGTCCCTGACACCTGGACTCGTACACTATCTGGGGCAAAATATCATGCTTGTCTCCCTAAAACACAACACGAGTACCGTCGCTGCGGTAGCGATGCAACCCTCCTACGCCACAATTGATGACGAATTCTATGTCGCCACCCAATCCATCCCCGGGATGACGTCGAACTCTGACATGTCCATGACCCTTAGGTCCACTGTGAGTAGAATCCCCGAGATCTCTAAATCGAAACCACGATATATCATCCCTATCCTCGCCCTAATCCCTAGGGGAGAACTCACATACAAAGGCTCCTCTAAGGTCTCAACCTCTAAGCCCAACTCTATCACAACTGATGCAGTAATGAATGAATGCGACGCACCAGAATCAAATAACACTCTTACCCATAGGCGAGATAGCAAAACGCACTCGTATAATCAAGTTAATCTATCGACTCACTTACAGATAACGTATGACACGCCTCGTATTCCCTGCGGTCCTGCTTGCGGCTCGGCCCTTTGCCTCGCCCATAGTCTAGCCCCTCCGTCTGCTCAGGTAACGGAGGTGCCCGTGGTGCCTCCCCTGGGAACCGACACGGCTCCTTCCGGGCCTCTGCATCGGGTATGAGGAATATATTGTATCCTCTCCTGTCCTACCGCTGACTGGGACTGCACCGTCCCAAAACCCTAGGATCCTTGTCTTTGGGGGCAATCCCTCCTCATGTGTCCAGCGTCGGGGCAATGATAAGACACCATCCTGGCTGCTTGACTGGCAACCCCGATATGTCCCCTCGTCCATGGTCGTGGTCCCGGAACCTCGTAGTGGAACTAAAAGCCCTCTGCTTCTTTCCTGAACTAGAAGAAGACTGACTCTCCTTCCTCTTGCTACTAACACCCGCATCTCGAGTGCTCCGAGTATCCTTGATCTCTCTCTCTATGGTAAGGGCCGTCCCAACCATGGAGTCCATGTCCTGTAAGCGAAGTCCTATAATCCTGCCTCTAATGGACAACTTTAGCCCATTCTCGAACCTCCTGACTTTGGCCATGTCCGCGGCCATGTAATCATCACCAAAATGGGCTAGCTCGGTGAATCTAGCCACATAATCCATCACACTATCGTCCCTACAAATTCTAGGAACTCCTGAGCCTTCGTGACGAGCAATATCCGGAAAATACTTACCCATGAACAACTCCCCGAAACTCGTCCGTCATTGCCCCAGGGTCTCAGAGGTCCGCCCGGGGCCCACCCATACTTCAGCCTCACCCTCTAGCTGGAACGCAGCTAGTCTAATCCTGGTCGTGTCAGAGGTAATCTCCATAGCCTCCAACACCTTCTCGACCTACATGAACCAATGGTCTGCCACCATCGGATCTCCTTCCCCTGTGAATGTCGGAGGATGATGCGCCTAAACCTCCTGGAAAGCATTTCCTGACCTCCCTCGCACCTCCGTCGTGACCGGTCTCGCAATAGTAGCAGCCGTAATACCTACAAAATTCCCCTCAACAAAAGTCCGCTGGTTAACAGGTGCCCTCGACCAGACCCGTGGACGCCCTCTACGCCCCCGGGCTCCTCACAGCTACCCACACATGTCAAATGGCAAGTTAAAATTCAATGCAAAGATTCTAAGGCATAATCACAACCCCAAGACACTATTCATACATGTAAAAAATAGAGGCTTCATATTTTAACTCATATGCCACAAAATTTTATTTTAGTTTATTTCCAAATAATTTGATCTTAATTCCGATTTGATTTATTTATTTATTTATTTTTATTTTTTGAAAACCTCAGAATAAAGGTCCCATGAACAATGGTTCATAATCGTTGACTCGCATCAAGCAGATCAGTCAAGATCGGGTTAGGTGCACAAGTGATGCACACCGTAAACCTGTCGGGCGCGCATCAAGACAAAGCCCCATGTGCTCGCCAGCCTTTCAGAAAATTGCCACCACAGTTATAACATACCAGCCTCGCTGTGGTGTCGCCAAGATGTCAGGAGGCTGATAATATAGTCGAGCCTCGTTTCAGGTGCCTCGCTTTCTCGGGCTGCGGTGCCACAATACAGCCCGTCAGACAGGACTCACTCTTAGAAAATGCACAAGAGTCCCACTTTAGCTCCAACAACCTTTTCCCTTTTTTTTTAAAAAAAAAAAATCCTCCAGTAGCCTCCCTGCCACTCCTGAAATGCAGTAGCCTAGACCATTGTAATTCATACAACTCAAAAAATTTTAAGAGTTTCATTTTGACCCTTTTCTTGTGCAAAATCGAAAATTTTTTCTGCACTTCACTGCAACACAACTGCTTATGCTCTAAAACTGAACTACTGCCTAGAAAATTATATATATATATTTTTTGCCTCTAATTCAGACCATTTTGCCAAAAATTTCGAACACCTAAGGTTATATCGAGATTCCTGTTTAACGCGTTCTCCCTATGCTACTCACCAAGCATCAAATCACACAATTCATATTAACACATGATCCAATCAACACACTCACAATCCATTCATCAAAATGCACACAAAGTGATGCATGATCTAAACTGTTTCATCATCGAGTCCTAGGTAAACCATATACCTAACTTACCTATACTAAGCTATAACTCTAGTATCCAACATCGAGCTATACCAAGCTGTGGTGCTCTCACACCTTAATGACCATGGCCTAAGCTCAAGTCCCCCAAGCCCTAGGTATTCTCGTATACCCATGTGCCTGGCTACTGTCGTGACACCCCAAAATCGCAAACCGGTGCTGGACAAAACCCACAACCCAGCGTAACGAGCTTATGCAGGAATGCCTGCAACCCGACACCACCATTTAAAAAATCGTGCAGTCTCCCTTTGTACTGGGAGCTCATCTGGCAGAACTCGTCCCAACAAGTTTACAATGACCACATAGGGTCCATATAGTAAAATAATGGCCACTTAGGCCCTCGTGACTAAATACTCACAAAATATATCCCAAATCCCAAATATATTGCACGGTTCAAGAGTTTACATTACTTCAATCAACATATATTAAAATTTACAATTATAATACATGTTATACAAAATAAAAATGCCAAAGCCACAACCCGGCTTTCTTCTAAACGCTGCCTTTAGTGAGCGCCGTCCTCGTGCACACTCCCTGTACCTGAAATGGTGATCCCTCGACAAGGTGAGCAAAGCCCAATAGTGATAATTTCCACCGGTTACTCCCACCTAAGGCACATGTTAATGCAAACAATCACATTCAAGCAATTTCAAGAACATACTCAATGTCTACATGCCCAAACCTATGTCTCGAGTCCTCACCGACTCCCTCACATATGCCTAAGCTGAATGCGAGTAAAATAATCAGTTTTCAAAACAAAAGTTATTTGTTCTTGAAAACACACTACCGAGTTTCGGTAAAATATTGGACAACCCTCCGAGGCGAATATGTTGGATAACCCTCCAAAAAAATTCATGGGCCCCTCCGACGTGAATCGGCCGACAATCCTCCCAACACGATCCAAAATCTCTTCCGCCGAAATTCCTTCACAAACATTTTCATTTTTGTTTCATTTCATGTCATGAACTCACACCTAATATTCTGGGGACGCCCTAGTGCATATGGAATGCATTATGCCATTCCAAATAATTTATGCTATCATAATTCAGCATGTATATATTAACATAATTTACTCACAACAATCATGTTATTCAATTTCATCACAACACCAAAATTAGCTCACATGGCTAATTAGCAAACACAAGCAATCCATTTCAACCCATCAAAACATATTTTCACACTACAAAATCATGTCACTATTCATTTAACAAATAAATCCTGGTTACCACATTCCTTCCAGATCCACTGTACTTGATTATCACCTCTGTTCGGGTTTTGATCAATTTAACTTACAACTGTTCACACCCGTAACTTTATAAATGCATTTTATAAGAATGTCCTGTCAGGTAGATTCCACTCCTGAGTTGTCGGAACTCCACCAAATCGGTGTCCACGCGTGAGGCCCTCACACTGCAGATCGACTTTGCAGCTTTGCTCCATCGAGAATCGACGATCCGAATGGTCGAAAATCTGTATAGGCGAGTTAATACCTCTCCCAAAAACCAAAAATCCCACGCCCACCGTACCTTTCGCTCCGTACCACCCATTTCATTTTTTAATTTTGGAGAAGACAACTATTCAAGTTTGTCTTATTATCATTAACAATTTTCATAATTCCCATCATGTCCCTTTTTTTCACTATTTTGACACTTTAAGACAATCTCTATTCATTTCCATCATATCTATACTACGCAACATGTCACAAGACACGCAAGAGCGACTTTTGTCACATCACATACTTCAAATCTGCTTTATCAAGACCTATTGACCATGCCTTTGAAAACATGAAATTCTCGACTGGTTCTCGAATTACGGAAATCTCACGTGGTATCTAGATTCTCATGAGATCGATTCCAACAAAGAAGTCTCGTTTCATTAATATCCAAGATCTAGAAAATCTCGGCTCGACCAAATTAATTGCTACCTTTTAGTACCGAATTTTAGCAAGTAATTATGATTAATATTAATTAACATTTAGAAAATGTGTTTTCTAATTTGTATACCCATAATCCGTTATTCTGCTTTCATTGTTCGAATTTGAAATGTCAGACATTGATAGTCCTAGCGTGAGGTTCTGCTTAATCATTGAGATAATATAGCCTTCGCTCTCTTCGCTTCTTCCGAACACATAAGTAGCCTCAAGGCGATACTTAAGCCAATTTATTCTGTTTAGAAAGAAACAGGAATGTAAATGTGTAGTACTTCTGGGGAAGAAGTTGGGCTTGCACAATGTCTATCCAAAATCCAATGATCCTTTTGTCTTTATTGACAATCTTTCCTCCCTAGCTAGATAAGTAGCGTCCGGGAAACTTTTTGAACAATAAAGTAAGCTGGTGGTATAAACATCACTGCTTTCCTGGGATAATTGTTTCTCGTGTAATGGCTCTACCTAAAACTCTTAGGATCATGGCAATACCTAACACCAAAAGAGTGTGCCATCAAATTTTGCTTGATCAATGTATTTTTGTCTTAAAACCCCTGCACGTTGACTCATGGCTGGAAATGGAATCAGTATCATGTTTGTCTATCTGAAAAATAGTTTATTAGGCACTGGTTTTCTTGTCTTACCATTTTTTAAATACAAACTAGTCATTTAATGGAGGCATGTTTTTTTAAATCAAAAAGATATAAATCCATAGCTTCTTACGACAACTACTATGAAAATTTTATTTGGATAGAATCTCAAAAATGGGTCGAGGTGGGGAGTTGGGATTCATAAATAAAAATAAATATTCTTTAAAGATTATTGGCTATTACTTATTATGCTTATCTAGTCTTAGTAGCTAATATTTAATTTTTGAATATGAAAATAAAAATCTTCATTGGTTTTAAGTGATTTATAGAAAATTTTTATGTTTCAACATTAAAGTAGAATTTCACTATGTTTTGGTACTGCTTATGAGTTATGGGGCTAAAATTGCCGAAAGGACAAGTGTGGAATCGTTGGTGTGACGCCCGATCCTCAGTCCAGGCTCACAGGTCTGCTGTCCTGCACACGTGGCCTCCATCAGATCCATAAGATAAAACATCCACATTCATACATCCACTCCAAAAGCCCAGAGTATACTGAGGCGAAAAAGTGACTGACTTTATATTATCCAACTGGTTTTTTTATCCATTTCATTAATATATAACAAGGCCATATATAGCCATTTCCTTCGCCTCCTAAGACTCTGATGTCTCATCCTCTCAAAGCGAATCCTTCTGACTGGAATAATTTTTCTCGATGTGGTGAGCAATGCCCAAGAGTGGAATTATCCATGGGTTACTCCCCACCTAAGTGCACATGCAATGGCAACACCAACCATTCAAGCAAACATATATAAGTTCCTACCAAATGTCTACAAGATATGAATGAGAATGCGACCACCCTTCCCACTTCTCGAGCCCTCACCGACTCCCACCATGCCTAAGCCAAATGTGAGAAAATACTATTTTCAAAACAAGATTTTGTTCTCAAAAACCTCATAACAGCTTCGTAAACATATCGACTACCCTCCAAGGCGAATCATCGATCATTTTTCCAAACAAATATGGGTCACCTCTCCGAGATGAACCGTTGACCACTTAAGGCAATTTCAAAATCTTCCCTTGAAATTCCTTTCACAACCATTTTTCATTTTTCATTTCTTTCATGTCATGCACTCACACCTAATTTTCTAGGTTACCCCGGTGCATATGAAAGACATTATGCCATTTTCACAATAATTCATGTTAATATATCAAGCATGCATATATATATTAACAAGGAACATCCACATACCATGGATAATTATAATTGATACATATAATTCTCCTTCATGCACAACCCATGTTAATACATCATACAGCATACATTAACATGTCATATTCAGCACCGCACGTTATTCATTACGCTTTTCATAACACACAACCCATCACAGAACTAACCTTCTTGATTGTCCAATGTCCTCCACAAGAGAATTTCTGCAATATTGACTCAATGGGCTTTCCATAGAGTCTAAGAACACCCAAAACGGAGTTCGGACGAAGAAGTTATGACCTTCCGAAGTTGGAGGTCACACATGACTAGGCAGTCCTACTCGAACAGCCTACCTTACCTACCCAAACGCCCCTTTTCGGCTAGCTCCGCACTCCACGCTCCACGTAATTCAACTGGAATCTTGACTCAATGGGCTTTCCATAGAGTCTAAGAACACCCGAATCGGAGTTCGGCCGAAGAAGTTTTGACCTTCCGAAGTTGGAGGTCACACATGACTAAGTAGCATCACCCAGACAGCCTACCTTACCTACCCGAACGCCTATTTTCGACCAGCTCCAGCACCCAATTCCCTCCAAAGGCATCTGGCTTGACTCAATGGGCTTTCCATATATTCAAAGAACACCCAACCAGAATCGGACGGCTAGAAGTTATGACCTTTCCGTTGAGGTCACATGACTATGTGTAACCTTACTCCCCGCTTATCCTACCTTGGCTCTACTCAACGCTCCCTTTCTGGCCTTCTCCAGCACCCACTACCCTCCAAATGAATCCTACTAGAAACTTGACTCAATGGGCTTTCCATAGAGTCCAAGAACACCCGAATCGGAATTCGGATCTAGTTGTGTTTATGACCTTCCAGCCGAAAATACACATGACTGGGGGGTGTACTTACCCGCTAGTCACCTACCTACCTGAACGCCCCTTTCCTACCGGGTTTCAAGACCCACGCCTCCAAAGGCATTCGAATGGAAACTTGACTCAATGGAATTTCCATGGAGTCCAAGAACACTCGAATCGGAATTCGGACAAAGAAGTTATGACCTTCCAAAGTTGGAGGTCAGGCATGATCCTAGCCAGACAGAACCCATCCGGGGCTGGCTGAACCCATCCGGGGCCGGCTAACCCATTCAACTAGACTATTCTGGTAAATGGACTATAACTTGGGCTATAGAGGTCCGATTTGAGAAATTCAAAATCCAAACATCAAGTTCACGGATGTGGCTACAATTTACCTGAAGGACTCACTACCAAAATCCCTTTATTTCCTACCCAAAAACCAGTTCTAAAGTTTGGTTAATGTGTACTACCACAATATGGCAGTTTCCCATGGTTTAAAACACAACCAAACATTCCCCTTAGGGTAAGACAACCACACCTTCATTCATTTTAACTCTAACACATAAATGGCACACAAGGACACCATTGTCCCACAAATACCCCCGGACCGGGTCTCGCAAATGCCCGAAATCTCAAGCACACTGTCCCAAAGTCTTGGAACGGTTCACACGGCCACTCACGACCTCTCACAACCCAAGCCATTTGAATGGACCTTAAACAAGGATTA
The DNA here is from genome assembly GCA_016808115.1 of Tetrastigma voinierianum. Lineage (NCBI taxonomy): Eukaryota > Viridiplantae > Streptophyta > Magnoliopsida > Vitales > Vitaceae > Tetrastigma > Tetrastigma voinierianum. Next base: position 35,855 of record JAEQBH010009670.1, on the reverse strand, counting down.
AACCAAGTGGGAGAAAACCCCTACCTCTTGGAGTTTTTGTCAAAACTCCCCAACTCCGGTCTCTATGCGAAACCCTTGCCGTGAGGATGAACTCTTCCTCTTGATCCGCCTGAAACCGCCGATCGATCGTCAGGAAATTTAGAGAGAAGGTGGAGTCTTTCTCTCTAAAACTCTCTCTTTTTCTTCCTATTTCTTTTCTACTCTTTTCTTTTCTCCCATCCCACTGTTTGGTCCAGGATGGGCCAAGAGCTTGTCCTCTCACTTGCCACATGTCCAATTTTCACTGGCTCTTAAGATTTCCCCTTATCCTCTCATACTTCTACCATGGATTTCCCTCCAATGACATGATGTCACATGTCACCTATAGCCCATACTTGAGCTCATTGTTTGACTTTCTCACAGCTTGACACGTGTCTCATCTTGAGCCACTCTAATGCGCCAAGTGTCCCACACTACTCTCAGTGCCTTGAAAAACATGAAATTCGACTGTCTTGGAATTCAACGAAATTCGACGTCATAGCTAGATTTCATGAGACGATTTCAACGGTGAAGCCTGTTTCATCATCCGAGATCAAAAAATTTATTTCAGATTTTGATCGAAATTACCATTTTACCCTTAAAATTTGGATTTAGTATCACATTCTCTCCCCCTTAAAAGAATTTTGTCCCAAACTTCTACACACATACGCATCACTCACATGCATATGGAACCTTACACAACTCCAAGACCATGTCAAGTATGATAACCCGCCTAAGGTCACAATCACTGACAACCTGATGGGCTGTCAACTCATCCATGTTAAGAATGACATCAAAATCTAATATGTTTACCTGTATTCATCAATTACGATTTTAAGGTAAATTTAAAACCATATTTATCAATTACTTCGCTTTAGTTAATTTTTAAAACCTTAATTGGTGAATACGGTTTTAAAAAGTAAAAATACTAGTTTGGTGAATATTTTGAAAATAAGTTTATATATGTTATTTAAAAAAAAATTAATTACTTTGATATCAAACTCCGAGTTGAGAGATTCGCATAGACGCAAAAATATATAGTCAGAAGGAACAAGCATCGAGAAATATAAAAGAAGCGCCAAATGTCAAGCATCGTTTTATTTATCCAACAAGGCGTATGTTCTTAATTCCCAACCCACCCAAAGAGTCCCAAAGGGGATTCAGGCCTGTGCCGCCCGCCCAACAACGCCCGGCCAATCCTCCGCCGGTGCCTCATATCCCGATGCCTTTACCCAGGCTTCCCTTTCCCGATCGGCAACTCCACCAACGAACCGCTAACCCAGCCTTCATGGTATAAGGTGCCCTCCCATGAACCGACCCTCACCTCTAATAGAATATGCCAAATCACAGCAATCCGGCCCTTATCAGCAGCCGCCAGCATCGCAGGCTAGTGCCAAACGAGTCATCCCTCCCGCAACAAGAGCTACCTTCCCTTATCATTATGGGAAGAAATCGCCTACTCTAGGAAAGACTCGATCCCCCCCTTCCCTTCCATGCGTTATGAGCTCGTCACACCAAATGAGCAGCACTGAGATCTTAATCGAGATAACTGATGTTCTAAGCTCTAAGTCTTTCAAAAAAAGACTAACTTTTCCATCGGAGGGGCGACGGAACACTACCTGTCTTCTTTATTTGTTTTGCAAAGCATTCATGTACTAACCGTGAATGCTCCGACGATCCATTGACTCTGAGAATTCAAGAGACCACAAAACATATTCTCTTTCTTTTTCTTGTTCTCCTTATTTTTAAGAATAGAAAGTAAATTTCAAAATTGTGAACCAAATAGACCCTAAGGGCTTGTTTGGTTTTTGTTTTAGAAAATGTTATTGAGAACATTTTTGAAAACATAGAGTAACATCAATGGTATTCTCTAAAACTTTCTATTATTCAATTCTCCATTGCTTTTGTGTTCCTCCTCGTCTCTTTTAGAAAAAAAGAAAAAGAAAAACCCACATGAATATCTCTTTCCTGAATCTTTGCAGAATCTAATTTTACATGGAACATGCATAAAAACTTAAGGATTAATGGGGAAACTTAAGAATTAGGACTATGTAAACTGGGGAAGATCAACAATTGGTTACAAGGGGTTTTCCTATATGTCCAACTTATTTAAAAAATAACATCTAAAATACTATGTTTAAAAAAGTATTTTTAATTTTAATGGTGGTTTTTTATTATTAGGAAAAAGAGGTTTGAAATTTGTGTTTTGAATAAATGAGTTTGGTTGAAAATCATATTTTAAATAAATGAGTTCTTCAATGTCGTTTAAATATCGTCTTTTCAAAAGACGATTTCACAGCTTTTTCTAAGCTCAAAATCGATATTCTTAATATCATTTCTTGAAAAAACGATTTTTTCAGTTCTCAATATTTCTTCAATTCTCAAAATCGTCTTTTCAAAAGACGATTTCTCAAAATCGTCTTCAATTTCAATATTGTCTCTAGAAAAAACAATTTCTATTATTTTCTTCACATCTCACCTGTTGAAAAGACAATTTATAATATTCTTTCATTTTTTATTTTTTTAAAAATAAAAATTCGGCCCCTCACGACACCCTGTCGAGGGACCCAACCTTCCACACCTCCATCTTCATACTCCATGCCGATCGGTTTCACCCCGCCTCACCTATCAGTGCGCCCAAATTTCCGACCAGCTCAGGCGGCTCGCTAACACCCTTCTCATCAAGGTCCCGACTAGCGACAAGTTCCCCAAGCCTCGCCTCAAGGCCCTCTAGGTAGGCATGCCTCGATCCCAAGCGCCCGCCGAGACTCTCGCGCACCCTCCGCGCCCAACTGATACCATATTATCATAGGGCCTAACTTTCTTCACAGCGGCATACCAGGCGGCGCCCTCTCACGACACTCATCGAGGGACCCAAACCTTCCACACCTCCATCTTCATACTCCATGCCGACCGGGTTTTGCTCCTCGCCGCCCATCAGAAAGCGGCTCCAAACTCACTGGGCTTTCTGCACTGTGGTCACTAACACCCTTCATCACTGCGTCCTCGACTAGCGATAAGCTCCCCGAGCTCGTGTTGCGCTCCTCCGGGTAGGCATGCCTTGACTCCCAAGCGTTGTTGAAGCATGTGACAGTGCTACTACTACTCAAGACACATCTACTTCCTCATATTACTATGTTGTACACACTTCATTAGGTGATAAACTCTCAAGTCACACAATGCACGCCTACCTCAAGTCACACTCTCCTCCCCTGTTGCCAGCCTACTGAGACTTATGATACACCTCAAAGCACTGAAACTTTCTCTCCTATAACCGACTTATTCCAATATAAAAATGTATTTTGGTTCTCTTTTTTTTAAATGGAAAAAAATTCCAGAAGCTTCAGATCCGGGGTTTCATCTTCTCTCGCTGACCAACATGGTATCAAAGGTGTATGATATTACCCATGATGATCGCTCCTTCCTCCCTGCATCATTTCTCCTCCACCCTACATCTACTACAGCAATGCGATGCCATCCGCTCTACCTTCTCGGGGCCTCAATCAAATTGGATCGCACTAAATACATTTGTTCTCGAAGTGACATACACTTCCAAACATCGAGGTCTCATGATCTCGGTGCATTTTCTTCCTCGCACAAAACTCAAATAAGAGGAGCAAGACCGCTGATCTCGCTGACGCTGATCAATCTTCCCTGATAAATCCGCCACGCCCCTTGCAAGGATTGATCAATTTGTGTTGAGTTGGTTGCTTTCCTCAATCTTCGAATGCATATGTCAGCCATGTTTTATAATCAGAATCGCCTTCAAGAGTGGGATTGTTCTCGAACAAACATTCTCGCCCAAGTCCAAGGCCTGAGCCTTTAGCTACGGCTCTCTCCGCATTCATGAAGAAGGGCAATCTGCCCATTGAGGATTATATCCTCAAGATGAAATCCTTAGCAATGTCACTCATAGCCGCTGGTCAACAAATTACAAATGATGAACTCATCCTCTACATCCTTGGAGGACTCGGATTAGAATTTGAAGCGGTAATTGTGAATCTAACATCACGTGAATCAATCACTCTTCAAGAAGTCCAATATATCCTTCAAACACATGAGCTGAGGCTCAGAGCCTCGCACGCAACAACCCGGCCGATCTATCCGGCTCCTCCGCTCACCCCTGTTCAAAGACAAATCTTCAGAGGTGGTCGCGGCGGTAGAGGTCGTTTTTCTCGCTTGGTAGAGGCCGATTTCTCGTGGTAGAAGCTTATACCTTCAACAAACCTCTCTCGGCCAAATCTGCGGGAAGAACGGGACACATAAATTTCTCTCAAATGTTTCACGCTGATGTTAGGTACAAAAATCAATCTCGGAATCAGAAGCCCTTGGGAGATTATTCCGCTGATGAATCCTCAATACCAGTCTCTCAGTCACAAGCATATATCGCCTCTCCAACAATCGTCAATGATGTCATGATTTCAATAGCAATACACCATGTCACCTCCACCATTGACTCCATGAACACCAACTTTGAATACTCAAAGACCGGGTAAGCTTCTCAGACTGGGTGATGGCTCAACCCTTTATCACACACATTGACATATCACATTACCTACTCACGCCTTCATCTCAAAATGTTTTGATGGTTACTTCTATAACTAAAATTTTAATTAGCATATCCAAGTTTACCATTGAGAATGATGTTATTGTGGAGTTTGATTCTACCTGCTGCTATATCAAGGACAAGCAATCACGAAAAATAATGCTCCAAGGAGTGCTTAAGGACGGCTTATACCAACTGCATTTGTCTCCGCCATTATCTACTACACTCAGTTCAAGTTCCAGCTCATACAAGGATCACTACAATGCCTCCACAGTGCACTCAGATGCATCTTCTCTAATTCGGTTCCTGGTTCAACTTATAGCATTGTTGATGTGCCTTCGAATTTTGATTGTGGTAGCTCTTGTAATAACCAACTCTTGACCTTATGGCATAGTCGATTAGGCCACCCCAACAAAGTGGTTCTAAATAAAATCCTAGCTCAAATTTAATATAAATGTCTCTCCCGTAATTCAAATGAATTTCAGATGCTTCGCTAATATGGAAAACGCACCAAAGCTTCTTTTCCTTCAACACCTTTTCACACAACAACACCATTTCAAATCATTCATTCGCACGTGATATGACCATCTCCTCATCTCTCACTCAAGGCTGTGATTTTACATTTCCTTTATTGATGATTATAGTAGACACAAGGATCTTTCCCTTCCTTAGTCAAGTCCGAGGCACTTACTCGTGTTTACCTACTTCAATAAAATGATTGAACGACAATTTCAGTTGTAAATCCAGTGTCTCCAAACGGACTAGGGAGGTGAATATCGGAAACTGCAACCATTGTTACAACAGTTAGGAATTATTTTTCTCCATCCTTGCCCTTATACACATCAACAACAAGGTCGAGCCGAGAAAACACGCAGATTGTGAGAGAGATCGGGTCTGACTCTTCTTGCTCAAGCCTCTATGGACTTAAAATTTTGGTGGAAGGCATTTGCCTCAACTACCTTTTTATTAAATCGTTTCCCCACTTTAGTTCTAAATCACCTATCTCCGGGCTTAGCTGCTTCATGAACAAAGAACTCCGATTATAATTTCCTGCTTCGCTATGCTTGCTTTCCATACCTTCGACCTTACAACAAACATAAGCCGGCTTTCCGAACATCCAAGTGCCTCTTCTTAGATTACAACCCCTTTCACAAGGGCTATCGCTGCATGCATCCTTCTGGGTTGGTTTATATTGCCAAAAGTGTAACAGTTGATGAAACTACCTTCCCATATCAGTCTTTTTTTTCTTCTCATACCTCTCATGAGACTGCACTAGTACCCTCATTTGCACAAAATTTTGGAGCTCCAACCTTTGTTTTCCCCACTATTTCTTCCCCATGCTCCCCAACCGTGAAGTTCTCTCCCTACTTTCTTCCAGTACTTCAAGCTCTCCCATGTCCTCAAGTCCACATTCCAATACTTCTCTAACGTCATCCACACAACAGTCCAACATTCCTCTAATTCATGTGCCTTTTCTACCTCCTTTATCATCTTCTTCATCTCAATTAGACATCCCCATGTCAGCGGGTGCTCCTCTCTCTCTTTCTCATCTCGTCACCCTATGATAACTCGATCTAGGGATGGCATTTTTAAGCCTAAACTTTTTTCTTCCACTGTTCATCAAGAGCCACTGCTGCGGCTATCGCTCCTAGCTGATCCTTTATGGAAACAGGCCATGAACGATGAATTTCAGGCTCTTCTCCGTAATCAAACCTGGAGCCTTGTTCCTCCTTCTAGTGCTCAACCGGTGGCAGCGCAAGGCAAATGCGTTTTGAAACTAAACTTACAATATGGATCATCGACAAGTATAAGGTGTTGGTAGCCAAAGGATTTCAACAAACACCGTGTGGACTTCTTCGAAAAATTTTGGGTCTAAGGTTAAAGCATCAACTATTCGCATTGTTTTTACACTAGCTGTCTCAAGGGGTTGGGACATCCAACAAATCAAGATTAATAATGCATTTTTAAATGGAGATTTGCATGAGGAGGTATTCATGTCCCAACCGGATGGCTTTGTGGACCAAGCAAAGCCTACATATGTGTGTAAGTTGCACAAGGCTTTATATGGTCTAAAGCAGGCTCCTAGAGCATGGTTTGAAAAACTTAGAGGAGCTCTCTTGACCTGGGGCTTTCATAATTCTGTTTAAGATACCTTCCTATTCTACTCATACAAACATGGCCAAATGCTGCTGCTTCTGGTATACGTAGATGACATTCTCATCACCGGTGACAGTCAAGTTGATGTCTAACAAGTTATTGAAGCTCTTCACACTTAGTTTGTCCTAAAAACCCTTGGTTATGTGCACTACTTTCTTGGTTTTGAGGTCCTTCGAACTCCCCCTCGGGTCGCACTCTTCAGCTGAACCAAGTATGTCTGACTTCACAGATAGAACAAACATGGTCATATAAACCTTACTCTACACCCATGTGCTAAAGCAACAATTTGTCCCTATCGGATGCTGAGCCTTCTCTCTCTCAGCCTTCAAGCATAGAAGGCCAATTCGGTGCCTTCAATACCTCACTGAACACGTCCGATCCGGGCCAGGTTAACAAGCTATGTCAATTTGTACAAACACCTACTGTTGCTCAATGGAATGCTTGCAAACGTATTCTGAGGTATGTCAAAGGAACCCTGTCTCATGGCTTGTTGTTTAAACCAGCTTCTCTATTCAATCTAGAGGGTTATTCGAATTCAAATTGGGCAACAAACATAGATGATAGGAAATCTATCTATGGGATATGTGTGTTCCTTGGTGGTAATTTAATTACGTGGATCTCTAGAAAACATAAGGTAGTAGCTCGTTCCAACACTGAAGTTGAATACAGGGCCTTATCTAGTGATGCTACTGATCTGATGTGGGTTCAACATCTTCTCACTGAGATTGGCATCTTTGTTTCTCAACCACCAATGCTATGGAGTGATAACTTGGGAGCCCAAGCCCTGAAGGCCTACAACCTCAGGTACCATGCCAAAACAAAACACATTGAGCTAGATGTACATTTCATTCTAAATTTAATTTCTGAACACAAGCTCGAGGTCCGACATGTTCCGATTGAATCTCAACCCGTTAATGTTCTCACAAAGCCTTTGTCACTTGATCGTTTCAGATTGCTATGCTCCAAGCTCACCATGTGTGCAACCATGCTAAGCTTACGGGGGCATGCTGGAAGATCCGACGCTGTTGCCGCTTCGCCACACCGCTTCCTCATATTACTATGTTGTACACACTTCATCAAGCATAAACTTCTCAAGTGATGCTTCTAGAATATCATGTACCATGTGCACCTCTGTCACACAATGCACGCCTACCTCGCCACTCTCCTCATCAAGGCTGCGAGGCGAGACTTATGATACGCCTAAAAGCACTGAAACTTTCTCTCCTATAACCAACTGATTCCAATATAAAAATGTATTTTGGTTCTCTTTTTTTTAAATGGAAAAAATTTCCGTGCTTTAGATTCGGGTTTCACCCCTCATTGATCTCAACAATGTCCAACTGATTTAAAAAATAATATCTAAAATACTATGTTTAAAAAAGCATTTTTAATGTTTTTTTATTATTAGGAAAAAGATGTTTGAAAATCGTGTTTTGAATAAACGAGTTTGGTTGAAAATCTCGCTTTAAATAAATGAGTTCTTCAATATCTTTTAAATATCAAGTTATTTTTCTCAAAATCGCATTTTCTTAATATCATTTCTTGAAACCATTTTTTCGCTCTCAATATTTCTTCAATTCTCAAAATCATCTTTTCAAAAGACGATTTCTCAAAATCGTCTTCAATTTCAATATCGTCTCTAGAAAAAAACGATTTCTATTATTTTCTTCACATCTCGCCTTTTGAAAAGACAATTTCTAATATTCTTTCATTTTTATTTTTAAATCTTTGCAACAACTTTTCTTATAATTTGATAATAAATTATTATATTATAATTTAATGATAAAATTATTATATGTCATGTTAATGTTTAAAAAATGTTAAAGTTAATTATGAATTGAATTTATGTTTTTCATTATTCATATATTATAGGATTAAGATTATTTTAAAATTATTTGCCCAAAAACATATTATTTTAAATTATAGTTATTATTATAAATATATTTTATCTTTATCTAAATATTTTTAATATTTTAATGATACATCATTTTATACTAATTTTCAAAGAATAAAATATATATAACATATATACAATGATATAAATACTCCTTGTAAATATATACTATAAAAATTAATTTATTTCTTATAAAATTTAGTATATAAAATAATTGTAGCAATTATAATATAGTATTTATAAATATTTTTTAAAATATATTTACTATTTGATATTAAAAATAATATTATTTATCAAATGAGATATTAATATATAAAAATTATGAATATTTTGATGATGATCTCTCATTATTTTTTTTACTTCCCTTTTTTTTTTTTTTCTACTTCGAGATTAAGAAATAACTATTATTAATTTGTTGGGCAAATTTTATTAAAAAAAAAAAAAACATAAACATAAACAAACTCATTTCAAGCTCATTTCTTCAAAACACGATTTTCAAACATTTATTCCCTAGTCAACAAAAAACAGATTTGAATTAAAAATATTATTTTAAAATTATATATTATTTTTTAATAAGCCGTACATAAAGAAACCATTGGTTACAATGAGGCATAGTAATGGAAGCATTCCTACGTGGGAGTGTAATATCCCACTTTCTAACAAACAAAAAAAAAAAAAAAAAAAGAGGGGTAATTTTGCAATTTTTAAAAGATGAAAGAGCTTTGGGAAAAATGTGGAATTTGTCATAATATAAAAAGGGTTTTCTAACTCATATGACTCATTCTTCATTTCATTTTTCTAGAGAGTAGGCGAAGAGAAATGATGCAAAGCGAGATACACTCAAAAGTGAGATTTCAAAGTCTCCCGCAACTTTTTAATCCTAAGAAGATTTATTTTCCCTTTCGATTTATTTATTTATTTATTTATTTTGGGCTATGGTTTTTAAAAAGTCTAAATTTAAAAGCTTGTAAGATTCTAAAACTCTTGCAGATATTTAAACCCTAAATGATCAAAATGCATAAGCAAGAATCTCGTTTGGCTCGATGTTTGATATATTTGGGTAGTTAAACTTCATAATATTTTATAGAAAACTAGGTTTTCTTAAACTTAAATATGAAACCCTAGAAATGTAATAAAAACATAATATTGATAAATTTGTTTAGGAATGGGTATTTGATATGTTTTGTTGATTCTTGGGCTATCAAGCTTTTAGGATTTGAAACCCTAAATGATTTACATGTTACAACAACCATTTGTTCATAAGAGATTTTGGGGATTTCAACCAAAAATCATGTTTTATGATAAAATCTCTAATTTTGGGATTCTATGAATTGTTAGATTTGGAAAATCGATGATGCGAAGGCCAGTGGAAAATACTATAATTTATCTCAAGCTTCTCAAGCTAAAGAGCCTTGAGATTTTGCGCTAAATCCCACGATTCATAAAAAAAAAGGAAAAGAAAATAGGGAGATATAAACCTACGAGTAGAAGAAATATTATTTTTATATATCAGATAATATATTATCCAAAGGATGGCGACTCTTTAAGACTCTGGTTTTGCTAATATCTTGAATTATCAAGTAAGGAAGATTAATCATTTTTCTTATATAAACAAAAATATCTTGTTATTATATGTAATTATGAGTTTGAAAATTTCTATTTATTTATATCATATGCATACAACCAAATACATGTTTTATAAACGCCATAAGCAGCGATCAAGTACATTGACTTAAAAGAATTTCAATGCCGCAATTATCCAAAAAAAAAATTTAAAATACCGTGAATCAATAACTACGTATTACAATTCATATACTGGGCTTAAACATTATTTTCGATTTTTAACCTATATTAATAATATTTTAAAATAACCTATTTTATATCCAAGTTAATCCATTGTGTCTGACTCTTTGTCCTGCATGTATAGTGTAAATTTCATTGTTAGCGACAAACTAATGCAGACAAGATGCCACTCCCCTTTCATGGAACCCCACTCACCCACCACGTACGTATATTGTGTTCAGTCAGGTCACTGTTCAATAACAGTAGTAATGCTATTATTGCTCATGTGGTGCAGCAGTGGAAGGAGCTTCCCAAATCATCCCAGAGATGAAGAACTGTGGCAGCTGAAGATATAATTCCGGAAAATCATCCACAGTACCTACGTTTCTTTTTGTTATATATGAACACTGAAGAGAAAACATGAACCACCAACGGATTTTTCCAATATCTACGGGCTTATTTAAAAATAATATCTAAAATATGATATTTAAAAATATTTTCAATTCCATGATACTTACTAATTAAGAATGGGATAATCGGTGGATCAGGTTTCAAAGTAAACGATTTCTTCAAGGATGAAAACTCAAGGATAAAAACCAAGTCTCTTAAAATCTCAAATTTATAGTATTTGAGTTCAGTATGAATTTCATGCTTCGTAAGGATAAAAATTAAATTACGAGAATAACAAATAGGCTAAAGACATGAGTCAGTTATATATCACTAACTTGGTGACCTGCAGTATCTCCTTCTGATGTATAGATTTAGCCATATCGAAATCAATTTTTGCTAGTTCTCTTAAGGAATTTATCCATCCATTTGTGCCTTGGAAATCACTAAGGAATCTTTTGGCCATAAATCTTGCAATGCTTTTATGATGGGCATGCCCTAATGTGTTTCTTACCTTGCGAGTAAGATGTTGATCATCAGTGTTGGCACTCCATATACAAGCCTTCTTGTAGGATTTTGATTTTCTTTTTTAAAATATTCTTTCAAACACTACAACAAATTATAAAATTAGCTAATAAATCTTTGGGGTAATGATGATTTCGTCCACAAATATACATAATTCTCAGTATCAAACTTAAAATTTGTCCGCAAAAATGAAACTTCATATTTTTGGCCTCCCGCTTAGAATTTAGGTCGCGCCAAATTCGATAAAAATATTCTGTGACGTTTTTAACCTTTCGCGATCAATTATTTTGTATTTAAAGTTACTTAATTTTTAGGACGATTTGCATATCAATATTCGCCCCAAATAAAATCATTGCAACAATTTTTAAACGCTCCAAGTATCATAAACTTACATGACAAATCTCATTACAATGATAAAATTGAACTTGTAACAAACTCCTCATCTCCTGACAAAACAAACAACATTTTTTTGGTTTCACTAACTTAAACGCTAAAACTCCTATACCTTATGCCAACAAAACCGTCCTGCTCTAAATCGCAAATCTTAATTCCTTCAAAATAAAAAGAGATCTGCAACTCTCTCATTTGTGAAACAAATCAGAGGTTTAGCATGGAAAAAGAAAACCAAGCCTGTGACGTCCCAAAATCAAAGGCCCCATGACTACCCGTCAACCCGCTGAATTTACACATGTCTCACGCGATAGGCACGACATCGTGTAAAAACGACCACTCGCCACACTCACTCATAAACGATATTTTATACAAAACGATTATTTACAATCAGATTCATTACACCTATACAAAATAAACCCGGCCTCTCACCAGACCTTACAAAATACAAAGATAAGTGCCATCTCGCCGCTTTCTTCGCTCTAAGGTCCCAGATGGGTCCCATCCCTAAGCACGTCTTCCAGACTGAAACATATTCCCACGACTAAGGAAAGCAAAGCCCAAGAAATGCGGACTCCCTACTCGCTATTTCTCCCCCACCTAAGCGCAACGCAGTTTAAGACAACAAACATCCAACACATGCTAATATATCACTCATGCATATATTAACAAATTAATTCCATACATTGGTTATTCATTTTTATAATAATAACATAAATCCAAATTTCACATAGTTAAGGCAATAATCCGGCAAATTCATCTTGAACTCGCTCCACAACATCACACAAACACGTTATTTCATGGAAATAACACAACACCACACAAATCAAGCAACAAATTCGTGGACCGGCCCAAAACCACTCTAGAGATTTTTTTCTCAAATTTGGCCCAAATCTTTGGAATCAAAACCACACGGCCATCCAGGCCTCAACAAATCCCCATCCATTACATAACCCTTAAACGAAAAGTAAAGCAAGTAGGAGAAAAACCCCTACCTTTTCCGAGTTGTCTTAAACTCCCAAAACCGGTACCCACGCCGTAGTTCCCTGCCGTGGGAGCAACTGCTTCTCCTTGCCTCGCCGAAAGCCAATCTGGCCCGATCTCTCCTGGGAATTTTGCAGGCTGGTACTTCTCTCTCTAAAACCTCTCTTTCCTCATCACTCTCCCTTTCTCACTTGGTCTCTCCTCTCCTTCCCTCTCCCAAACCGATTCGAAGATTCCCCGGTCGCTATGAAAGTCCCTCATCGCTACACAGCTGTCCATTTCATCGGACACCTCGACTACCCCCTCATCCTTGGTATCCATCTACCTTGAGATATACCTCCACCCAAGATGACGCCACGCTGTCACACACAGCCGACTGTCTACGCTTGATCGCATCTCGCCTGACACGTACGCCCCGCAACTCATAGCTACGCTGCTGGTCCCGCGACTCCTCTACGCGCTCGGAAAACGCAAATTCGAACGGGTCTCTAATTCGACCGAGCACCCGACGCCAGAAATTAGATCACAGAATGCATTCCAACTAAGTAGTTCGCTTTGTCATCCGAGATCTAGAAAAATTCCGGATTTTGACCAAAATTACCATTTTACCCTCCTTCAGGGAATCTGGATTTTTTCCGGGGTCTCACAAAGCCTCGAGTAAAACCTAAAACCGAATAAAAATAGAGATTCGTGGCGCCAACTGGTCTTGCTATTACTACTCTCCCCTGCTACTGCTGATTTTGAACCAAAGGGACCCATAAGTCATAATAGGTTTGTTATCAGTCAATGTTATACAGTATATATAACTTCAATTTCAATAAAAATATTTGTTCATTTTTTTATAGTTTTGCTTCTACAAGACTATTACAAAATTTGTGCCTACGCATTTATTTTATTCTTTAAAGACATTTTTTTTATTAAAAAGAACGCTTCTTAAAATTCTGGTAAAATGAACTTCAATTATTTTCTATATATATATATATATGAATAAATTAATATATTAAAATCTATTTCCCTATCTAAGTGAAAACATGATGTTTTTTATTTGTTTAAAATATGAATATATATGCTGATGTGCATGAAGTTATATTGAAAGTTTGTTTAAAAAAAAGTTAATTAAAAGTTCTATGTATGTTATGTCACTATAAATAACATATTAGAGCATCATAACCATACATCTTCATTTTCAACTCCAAATTGACATATTCTTCATAAATCTCCATTAATAATGTTAATTTTACATACAAGGTATGGAGCTATTTTTTTTAGGAAAGAAAGGTATGGAGCTATTGAAAATTGTTTATTAATGTTTAAAAATAAAAATTACAATAATCAAGTCCTTAAATATATAGGAGTTATTATATATTTTTTAAAATAACCACTACAACAAAAAAAAAAAGACATTTCTTAACATATAAATCATTGACTTAAGTAAATATGTGTCATTATAGATAGTTAATTTAAACAATCTTGACTTAAATGAGCCTTTTGATACTTGCCTTAACATATGCTTAATTAAAAGAATAGCAAAGAATAACACACATGATGACCTTAGCTTAACTTATATTGCTTAGTCATGATGATTTTAATAATAAGATGATATCAACATATTTGATTGACACAATTTGACATTTAATATATAAGCTAACTGAATTTATTATTATTATTATTATTATTATTATTATGAGAATAAATATGTTTGACACATAATTTCCGAAACAGTTTTTAGAATAAAAATTATTAAAATAAACTAGTTTAAAATTAATTGATTTTATCTATAAAATTTTAATATTAATGGGTTTATTATTTATTATTTAATTATTTCTAAGAATTATTAACCTATAAATAATTTTAACTTATTTTTATGAATTAATTAAATATTGTTTTTTTTAAGGAAAATTAATTAAATATTGTTAACAAAATAGAAAGTAAAGATTTTAAGTAAAAATCAATTTTTTTCTAAATTAATTTTTATTAATTGATTTAATATTCGAATTCCTATTATTCTAAAAGATAGTCGTTAATAATTCGATTTGTACCACTTAACATATAATGTGATACGAGATCTCTACTCTTAACTTAATGGAGCCTTTGAATAAAACTCGAGAATAATACAAGCAGATACGACTGTCCTTAGCCTCCCTATCAGATGCAGTGATTACAAAGCACAATATATTACCTTGGGTCGCCTTCCCATGCGGCACAAGTCTACTTAAAGCACCTCATGGTCTAAAAAAAAAAAATCTGATTTTGTCCACATGCCTAACCCAGAAAGTCAGCTCAAAGCTTTGTAAAAATACGTTTATTATCCTGTGACAGGAGTGCATTCCACGAGTGACAAGATACTACATCAGTAAGAATGCATTGTCAAATAAATAACCGCTTTTTTACAAAGAACAAATTAATATATTAATAAATTTCATTCAATTTAAATTTCATTTGTATGACAAAAATCGATTATTATTATAGTTATTATTATTATTATTATTATTTTGAGACATCTAGTTTTATTTTTATGAAATACTAGTGGGCTACTGGTAAAAGATTTACCACTCAAATATCTTCCCTATCGTTCCTCATTCCCAATTTCCCTTTCTTATGATAGGCAATCGGACGACAAGCAGTCGACGGCAGGAGCAGTTAGCGACAGAGAAGCCAACAATTTTGTAGAGATGATCATCAGCTGACGATCTCAACCGACATTCTTCGATTTTCGTGAGCTTTCCATTCTTCACTTCCCTTTCTTTCGTTCTTATGTATTCCATTCCTTCAACTGAAATTTTTTCAAAACAGATCCAATACAATTTCTCTAGAATATTGGTGAAATTTAATAAAACTATTAAGATCAGAGAAATTTCTTCACATTAAAATTCTTTCAAATTCTTCAATTAATGGTGTTAATTTATTATAATTTGTAGAAATTTGTAGATTTCTTCATTGAAAATTTCACTCAACCCAGATTTTCATACATGGAAAACTCAAAATTTCAGTGAATTTTTTTTATCCTGCTCTAATATATATCAAGTTGTTGAAGCTGTAAACTAATTAGGGGCACATATAACTATTGGAACCAATAAGGTAGATGATATTTTTAGTCTCTTTGTAGCTTTAAATTTGATGAATTTTATATGGTTGATCGTTTCTGCACCAAAATTCTTATAACTAGTATTACATGTTTACTTCTTTAATATCATAATTTTTTTGCTACAGTTTCATGCTCTATCTATATTATACCCTGAAGGTAAAACTTGGCCCTGATTACTCATCTTACAAACTGATGAAGAGAGTCTAAGATCTTCAGTTAGTCTTTGTATATAACTTGCAGATTTTCATGGAAATGGCAATGCAAGAAATATTTGAGCAGAACAAATCAGTGAATCTCTAGATAAAAGTCTAAATTCCTATGGGAACCTTTTAACACTTGTTTCCAGTATAAGTTATACTAAAGGCAGTTGGACAGATGCTAGTTATATAGTTAGGCTATAGATATTAAATTTATGTTTTTAATTGAATTTGACAAAGTTCAGTTGTGTGTGATATTATAAACAAGCATAATATAAGAATTTTTTATTACACAATACTAACCTCTTGTTCCATTACTATTTCTATTCTCCTAGCCTAACTCCTCTGTTTTTCTTTTTTCTTTTTGGCTTTTCTTTATGAAGCTTTTGGTGTGGTTTTTTTAATATAAATATCCATCCTGTCTACTTATTGAATTTTTTCCTCAATGCCTCTTTGTTTTATTCCAATTTTTCTGATATTGTTCTTCATTTTGATAATTCATCCTTTTATTGATTCTCTATCAAATGAATTGTTTATTTCGTATCAAAGAATCTCCAGATGTTGATGGGTTGGATCTAGTTTTTAGGTTTAATTTGTATATATCCTTACATAGACATGATGGGAAAATTCTATCTTGGTACCGAGGCATCTCATTAGGTACTTGATTCCCTTTCCATCTTTTTAATTATTAAAGCAACTACTTCTATGTGTGACACTAGCCATATGGCTTTTGCATGGTTATCTATATAATAAGGATGTTGCTATGGGCACAAGAAAGATATTTTTTTTTTTTTTAATAATAACCAATTTATTATTGATTGTAAGGGTGCCAATAGGTTTTTGGATGGGTGGCTTGCAAGGTTAATATTCTTATTGTCTAGTAAGCTACTTGTTAACCTAAAACTTTAAGTGTAAGGTAATGTTGGGCACTAAAGCATATGACCAATTGAAAAAGTGTTAGGGCCTTATTTCATAGGCAATTCTTGGCTTGCATGATTGCTCACATGAAGTAAATAAACTTTGGGTGAAGCTTGTCTATTTGTAATTATGATCATGGTGTAGATAGATATGTTCCTCTGTGTTAGAAATTGCTCCCTTTTAAGGGAAAAATGCCAAAGGTTATATTACTTTATGGATATGTGTTTTTCTATAGCGTTTGGAGGAGACAGAGAAATGCTAGTCAAGAAAAAAAAAAGGGAGAAAATAAGGTATCTTGAAGGTGGAACTGTTCTTAAATGTAAAACAAAAGAAAATGAAAAAGAGTTTCAATAACTCAAAGGGGAAGGATGTTCCCTAATGAGCTCCTCAAACAAGGAAACCCTTTTATAACCAAGTTATGTACAACCTCGTAGGCTAATCTCAACTTCTAGAAGAAAGAAACATTTCATCTCTCTTGAAAGGTTAATGATCTTGCAATTCAAATGTTCCATAGGTTGTCTTGGCATGTAATCATGGTTTTTTTTTCCTTATTCAATTTTGTTTATATATATTTTAAAATTGGTTGAGTCGGGGTTGATGTTTGTCCTTAAAGCACTTGTGTTCCATTTATTTGTTTGTTCTGCCTCATATATGATGCAGACTGGTCAATTATCAAGGAACTCCATCATGCTTGAAGTTATGAATGAATTCTCGATTATTTATTTTCCTTATCTTTTAAGTACTACTAACTTGGACATTCTTGTAACTTATGCACATTAAATGTTTTGTTTCCCAAAACTTCTAAGCTTTTATTTTGGAATGAAATTAATTATTATATTTTCATTTTATTTTCCATCGTGTATTTCATATTGGGCATGGTTACTTGCTCTTTATTGTTGGCTCCATTCCATTTAATTGTCTTTAAATCACATCTGGTTGCAGCTTCTGTATTTGCTCTCGATTTCACCACCATATCAGCAGGATTTGATGCTATAAGGGGCGATACCCTTGGTTGTTGTGATGTAAGGATACCCTTTCTTAGCCACACAAATCTTTGTTTTCATCATCTTTTCATATAAATCAGTTGAATAGGGAAGGAATTTGAGTTCTTTTTGTCTGTTTTTTAGCAACTCTTTGTGTAGTTGTATATGTCTTGTATACGCATGGGTATATTTTTTGGCACTTTTTATTTAATAGATTTCTTTTACTTTAAAAGATTTTTTTTCTCTCACATTAGCACGTAGACTCCAGGAATGCATGGCTCCAGAGAATCCAAGGGCAACTTTTGAATTGTAAGAATATTATTTGCTATTATTTAATAAGGGAGAAATAATTTCAAAGGACGGAATTATCTAAAACTTTGTAGTGTGGGTCCAGCCTAAAACTACTTGGCGGCCCATTTGTCATTTTTCTGTTTATTAGGCTACAGCCAAACAGATGTTTTTATATAAAACTGAGGAGCCAAGGTAAGAAAGCCGTGAGGAGAAAACAGATGGGCTGTGCTTTTTCTCTGAGCAAAAGGAGTGGTGCTAAGCTCGATAGAAAATTTGCAATGGGTGTTTATTCAGAGTAAATTTATTCAGCACTTTCCAAGAAGCAAGAGAGACCTGACAAAGGGCGTAAAGCGACTTTTTTGATTAGTTTTCGTGAGATCTTCATCAATCATTTTGATTTGAGGCTAGATTTGCCTATTATTTTATTCACTATATTTAATGTATTTCATTGTTTTGTGATCACCTGTTTAGAATTAGGTTTTCAGACTAAATTATTATAGTGATATTTGGTGACTCACAAATATCCATGGTTTTTCCCTCATCTCACTGTGAGGTTTTCCAATGCTAAAAAATTCTCTCCGTTATTTTGTGATTATCTCTTTGGTATATTATTTTTTTTTAATATTTATTTTATTGATTCCAAACAGTTAAATCAACAAGGGAAAATATTCAGTCAGGTTTATCATTTCAAATACAGATCGAGCCGGCTCCTCATTTGTTCGGGTATTGTGGCTGGTGCTATTTAAAAATGAGGAATCTTCGGAGTTTGTGATGATTAGACTAACCTCGTCTAATTATTCTATTTGAAGCTGTAAGAATGGAAATATATTCTTTATCGGGGCGATTTATACGCCTCAATACGGAGATAAAAGTAAACCCAAAGATATGTCAAGGTATCGGAAGATCATGCATAGAAAAACAAAGAGCTCTTAATCACAGCAGTAGACCGAGGTGTTTCATCATGTGTCACGAGACCAATGCTAATGAGTTTAAAAAATTAGAATCCATGTATGAACGAAAAGACCGCATTAATAAAGCCACTTTGATTAGAAGGCTAGTAAATCAAGTATAAAATGGGTACACAGAAAGGCAGCACACCATGACTTTCAAGGGTTGGTGAACCAAATGAATGCACAAGACAAGATTGAAGATGAGTTGGTAAAGCATTGTTACTTTTTGAGTTCTCCACTATATAGTCAGATACTCTAGTTATCTCACTTAGTAACTCCACCCTAATGGCAATTTAACCATGGATATGGTGTTACGTACTGTTTAACGGGCGTTCGCATAGCGCTGAAATACAATATCTTCCAGACCAGGCTCTTGTCGCAGAACAGGGAGAGAGGTAAAATTAGAGTAACCTACGTCGCGGGTAAATCCAGCGCGTGTCGTAATCCGTATGAAAGTTTCAAATAAAAAGAAAATGTTATCATCAGTAAGGGAAGCGACATATGAAAAGCAACAGCATACGTGTAAATCTTAACAAAAAGTTAAGGCAAAAATCGTATAAAGGATGAAAATAAAATACCATACCGCTTATCTCGACGAAGATGTGGCGCCTATTTCAGAGACGGCTAATGTTCGTTTGCCATGAGAATGAGGTTGGAGTGGATTACGAGCATGTTGTTCCTCTTATCATGTGCCATCTCTCTATCAAGGGAGTTCTTCACATCGTACGTGCCAGAGACTTCGCATCGTGAAGCGGCAACACCACCTACCCAAAGATTGGTGATTGCATGTTTGTATTACGTACGCACGTCGTTGTTCATCGACCAGAGATGCGCGGTAATGCTCCTCGACTTTACGCCTTAATCTTATTGAGCGGTCTCTGACGGAAGGAAATGTGAATTACTGCACTATAAACGGAAGCTACCAAAGCGTTCTTAAGAGTCGCAGAGGCAAGGTTAGAAGCACACTTTACAAAAGATGTTGTGAAAATATGTGGAGAGTTTAATCGAATGCAATCGAAGATGGTTCCTCCCCAAATTTATGGCACAAAAGATCAGTCACATGAGTGAGAAAGATATATGTCAGCCAAAAAGGCTCTCATTCCTTTTACCAAAGGTGACGCCTAACTGTGATTATTGTTTATTTGGAAAACATCATAGAGTTTCTTTTCTAAATCTTCAAAAAGGAAATCTAATATTTTGACCTATTTTATTCCGATGTTCAGGGTCCTTGAGGTGGAGTCCTTTGCGGAAATAGATACTTTCATCACATCTATTGATGATGCATCAAGAAAGGTGTGGGCTTCATTCAAGAAGGCCAAAAGATCAAGTGTATCATTTTTTCCGTAAATTTTAAGGCCTTAGTCGAAGAGACAGAAAGTTTTCAAGGTTCAGATCGATAACAGGCGTAGTATACATCAGCGAGTTTAGAAACCATCGTCAAAGACATGGTATTAGACATGAGAAGACAGCTTCCCGCACTACAAAGATAATGGTGTTGCAGAGAGATGAACCGCACTATCAAGTGAGAATGCCGATGCATGCTAAAATGGCAAAGCTACCCAAAGTGTTTCCTGGGGGTGAAGTCGGTAACGCGTTACTTGATAAATAGTCTCCTCGCCTTGGAGCTCTGACATTCCGTAGAAGGTGATTTAATGCGAAAAGACAAGCTGCTTACAAATCATCTTATTGTTTTGGGTGCAAGGCTTCGCACACGTATCTAAAGAGCAAGAGGTCAAAAGCTTGATGACAAAGCTTTCCATGTGATCCTCGTCGCTAAACGGCAGAAGACTGGGGGTACGCATTATGGGATCCAAAGAAAAGAAGACTCAAGCATTTATATTTCACAAGATCGTAATTATTTCGATTGTGAGAAGACCTGGTGCTGCTAAAGCTAATGTTGATGGTGTTATCGATCCTGATAGCTATTCATTTTCCTTTGCAAAATAAGACTATAGATGATATAGACAACGTGACGAAGGCCCAGAGACAAGTAAGGATGATGGATGCCAGAGGACTTTAAGTCATTGACAGGGGAGCCAGCCCCTCCTCAACAAGTCATTTCGTAACCTCAAATTAGAAGGACCACTGTAGAGGCCGTCCATCATCCAAGTATCCTCTTCGCAGTGATGCTGATTAATTACAGAGGGGGATGTTTGTACTTTCTAAAGGCTAAGATTAAGACTCATGTATACAAGAGTTCTACTTAAAGTCTACGCAGAGTTAAACGATTCTTTGTTGTAAAGAACGATAGCCATGAAAGGTGGAACTTCCAAAGGGTAGGCATTAAGGAACAAATTATTGTCTCAAGTCAAAAGATAGTGATGGAAAATGGTCATGATAAAGTTCGCAGAGTAAAAAGGTTTCGTTAAAAGTAGACGAATTTTGACGGACATTCTCCACTAGAAAATGTCTTCTATCTAGTTTCATTTGAGTTTGACTCGCTAGTTTTAAATTTCACTGGGAACAGCTAGATGTGAAGACCGCTTTCTCATGGTGATTTGAATGAAGAAATTTATATGTCACAACCTCGGCGGGTTTAGTATGATATGGTTTGCAAACAAAGAAAAAGCCCTACGGGACATAAGCGCCTACAGGTGCGGTACTGTGTTAAGTCGGTCCCTTATATGGGTTTCAACAGTATAAGAGGACAGATGCAAGATTATCACATTTATTTCCTCAAAGTGGTTTTTACATGGTAACCCATTATTCTTTTACCATGTTGAGATAATGTTAATAATGAATTAGATTCAAAATTGATCAAGTTGAAAGAGAGGGTTGTTCAAGTCCTTCGATACGAAGGACTAGTGGCCCAGAAAACAAATGTCATGCGCAATTCACTCAGGATAAAGGCAAAGAAGTCAGGTCGGCCACACAGAGCATGTCAACGCCATTACCGGTGCTACGTTCAACATGAAGATGCTTAAAATTCCAACATGAAGCACACCTCTAGGCCACCCAATTAAGCTTGAAGGTATTACGCCCTTACTACAACAAATTGTTGATACTTGATTATCCTTACCTCCCTCAAGAAGTGGGGAGTCTTATGTATCTGTGATGAGTCAGACAAGGTCCGATATCAAGACATGCCTGCAAGACAAACGAAGTAGATTTCCTCAAACCCAAAGGAGTGATGTGGCATTGGGAAGCAAAGAAGAAACGATCTCTCAACATATTCGATATACTGGTGAATCGTGTTTCTGAGTTCTCAGGTTCAAACCACATAGAATATTTCTCACAGACGCTCATAAGTACAGGTGGACCTTGATGGTAGAAAGTCGACTGGTTTTTATTCACTTTAATGTGGTCGTTTGGCGGCGCTCCATAAGCCATGGTTGTATCGCTGGTTCATCATCAGAGGCAAATATATAAAAAGAACTCAAGGCAAAAGAGATGCTGTTACACAAGAGATTTTCAAGAATGGCCACGTGCAAAGACAGAAGATGTCAAGGGTTCATGAAGGCCAGACATGCATGACTGGCAGTTAATACTGTGATCATTCCCACAAAGCACATTGATGAGTATCATCTTCCACATTTGAGATGTCATTGGAAAAGAGCTTATGAAGCTAAGAAAACATTCATACATGTGATTTTAACTTTCATATCACGATGTGCTACGTGTATATAACGTTTTTGTGCCGTCAACATATGGACTTAACCAGATGTTAGAGTGTAATCTCCCTTATGTCAATGGAGGGGAGATTGTAGTGTGGGTCCAACTAAACTACTCGCGCCCATTTGTCATTTTCTCTCTTGTTCATTAGGGCTACGTCGTGCCAGAGCCAGATATTAAACTGAGGAGCCGTATGCTTTCGGAGCGTAAAACGAGGCGGGTCGTGCGCTCGAGCAAAAGGAGGTGCCGCGTTGAGCAGAAAATTTGGTACACGCTTATTTAAAATAAATTTTATTCAAACACCTTCCGTAGCGTGAGAGACCGACGGTGCAAGGCGTAAAAAGGGATTTTTTCGACAGCTGCAAAGCGTGTAGATCTTCATCAACTGCCTCACTATGCCAGATTTGGTTTATTATTTTATTCACTATATTTGATGATTTCATTGTTTTGGGATCACCTTGTTTTAGAATTATAATGGTACCTCAAATTATTAGGCCTGATATTCGTATAATTCTATTAAAGCCATTCCAAGGCTTCCTCATCTCACTGTTAAGAGGTTTTCCATTAAAAATTCTCTCTCCGTTATTTTGGTGATTATCTCCTTGCATATTATTTTACCATTTTATCGATTCCAATGTTAAATCAACAATGAAAATATTATTCAAAATAAGGTTATATTTCCAAACAAAACTTTATAGAGTAGAGGTAGGATCTGTCTGACCCAATGAGGAGTTTAAAGAAAGAAGGCAGAGCAAAGAAACCAAGTATGGATTTTTTTCTAGCAAGACCAAAAGTATTAAGGATGGCCTAGGTTGGGTGAATAAATATTTAATTTAGTAAGGAATTTCTGCTTTGCCAATATATACTTCACCTGGATGACACCCAGATTAATTTCTTTATCTTAATTAAGCATCTATCTAATCATAAAAATGATGTTGTCATTCTTTCTTAGTTATTTAATAATAAACTAAACCTTTCTTTTTTTTAGAAATGAACCAAATTAATGAGGGTAATCTGTTTTGTGTTGGGCAAGAAAAAAACTAGTGTTATTGTCACCTAAAAACTACAAATTCTAAAATTTCAAGAAATCCAGCAAATTCTTTCTTATTATAATCTGAAGTATCCGCAATGTGATATAGTCTATTATTATAATTTTCTATTATTATAAAGTGTACGGTCATGATTTAAAATTACAATTCTCATGAATGAAATAACTAGAATTATACAGGTAGAGTCTGCATCTATATGCAAGATGGTTCCATTGAATGTAGAAAAGAAAAAGTTTAATTTACATTCATCATTTTATTCCATTATTTAGACTTTAAGTAGTTTTTGTTATTTCACTAAAAGCTTGAAAGAATAATATATTTTGAGTTTTATGGGCATCAACTAATAATGTTGATTTGTTGTAGAAGATATCACAAATTCCCAGCAAGAAAAGATAGACCAGTAGGATAATTGTCAAAGGATTTCATAATTTTTACCATTATTAGTCAACCATTAAACATTTATTTCATTTATTTATTTATTAAAATATAAATTATGGTCACTGCAAATTGAATATTTAAGTACATGATCGACGTTTAAGGACAATGCTCGGTATAAGTCATCCAAGTCTCAACTCAATTTTTTTTCATAAATCTTTTTTTTTCTTATATCCATATTCTATCATTTTGTTACACTAATATGCTATTTTGTTTACACTCAACAGGTAAAACACTGATGGTAAAGTGAATCATCTAATGTTATAAAAGTCTGGCAATGTTAATGCATGGTTATCATTATTAGTTAGCTTTTAAAAAGCTCATATACCGTCTTCCTTTATCATTTTAGACATTTATTTTACACTGTTGCATATAAAGTATAAAGGCCGGCTATAGATTAATTATCAAAATATTGAGAGTTTTCATATCCATCCTTGATCAGCATCGATGTATTTATAAAATTTATAGTTTTTTTCTATGTTTTTATTTTTTAGCTAAAATTTATATTTTCATTATATGCATGTCATTTAGTTTATAGAAGCACTCTTAAAGACACTCTTTACAGTTAATCTAAGAAATTCAATATCCGAAAATAAAATCAGAATTTCGTTGTTGGAAATCAGAATTTCAAGTTAAAAACTAAATTTACTTCTAGATCTGATGACAAAACTAATTGCACCGTTGGAATCGTTCCCGTGGAAATCTAGCTAGCACGAAATTTCGTCAATTCCAGACAATAGAGCCAGACGCTGAGGCATCGCATTCATGTCAGAAACGATTTTCACACAAACGAAAGTCACATAGCACGCATCATGTGCCATAAGTGACATAGAGTAGAGAAATGATGAAATGGATGGTCAGATAGTGCCATAATATCAAAACCGGGAATGAAAAGGATAAATGGGTCATTTAGAAAGTTTAAGTCACTAAAAAGACAAAACAAGATGTTGACCGGGCTCTTCTCCAAATGCCATAAAAGGGAAAACGGTTAAAAATGAGACTTGTTGTATAGATCAAAATTTGAGTTTCAGAGAACGCTATACTTCGTAAATACTGCGTATCCAACCGTCAAGGCCGACAAGAAGGAGAACCGCTCTGAAAGGGAGAGTATTTTATGTAAGGTAATTCTGATTATGAGTTTCTCAAACTCCTCGGCGTATGTTTCCTCACTGGCCATTCTTCAAGCATAACACCATAAATGTTTCTTGATCGAGGCCTCACCAGCTTGATCGTCCCAAACCTGACCGAATTGATAGACTTTGAAATCCAAAATGTAGTACCAGGATCGCCATGGCTACTGATCTGGGTGGGTTTAATGTTTACTGTGATAAACCACATCATCTGCACAGAGTACTAAATACACAAATGTTCACAAAGCCAGAACCGACGAATGATGTGTGTTCAACCAGAAACCTAGGTTTTATCAAATGTCTTAGAAATAGTGACATCAAAATATATTTTTGGCGTGAAGTGTTTGGTCAGAGATCTGGGCTAATTGCTCGTATGATCATTAGCCCATGGAGCTAATTTTGATGTATGAATTGATTTATTATACAGACATGATTGTGCGATTGAACATTATGGATATGTAATGCTAATATTATCAGATGCGACAGATCAGATTGGAATCTCAAGACACATGCATTCCATATGCACCGGAAACATCCAGACTATAGAGCAGTTGACAGAGACAGGCAGCCAGAAAACATTCTGAGGTAGTCTTAAAATATTAATTCATCTGAGGTAGTCCAAATGAAAACATCAATCGCCTGGTACGTCTAATCATATCTTACTATGAGTCCACAAACAACAATATATCAACGGCCTGAGCGCCCAATCTGATATATATTCACCCAGAGGTCAGTCACAACCAACAAAACACTCACACGGCGCTTAGCGAGTGAGAGAGCTCTGAGGACCCGGGACTGAAGTAGGACCGTGCACTTCCAATGTATGTTTACTCGAACATCGACCATGACTTTTAGCAGAGAAATTCCACTGCAGGTGATCCCCACCATCGTACATTAGCCCACCCCGTCGATGATACCATTTTAAGGTGCATGGAGCCAAGAGAGTGGATCGTCTGGTCCGTGTGGACTGTGAGGATTGTAAAGAAAGCCGATAAGGCTACGACGTATAATGTAGACAACTCGTTGTTTAATATATATGTGTTGTATAAGAGTAAAAACATTAACTCTTGTAATCATATCGACAGTAGTTACATTTACGATATCGGCTTGCCCAAGAGGCCATTTTTTCCATATGTATCATGTGATGATATATTGCACTGCTTGGAAGGTATATGTGTGTATCAGATTGGGTAGAGCTCCGTACAAAGGAGACTCCCCCGCTGATGCCAAGTGGCGTTTCAACCCGAATATCCACTTATATTCCATAGGTCGATCAATAAATCTGACCCCTCGTATGGCGTCATACTTAAGTATCAAAGAATACAGAATATTTGTCTCAATTATGATTTATTGTTCATAAAACTTTTTTCCTTCATTACACAATTAAAACATGGATAAAACTGATGATGTAAAAAAATGGTCGCCTAGATATGTGGAAGGAGTTCATTTCTATGAAATTTGCAGATAATCTCGTAAAATTAGAGTTAGATGTCCATGCACAGATTGTTTATAATCATATGTTTGGAGCCAAGATGTAGTTTTGATCATTTTTAATCTAGTATCATGGATTTTACATCATTGGATATTTCATGGGGAAAATCGAATTATAATGTCGAGGTAAAGGATCATTCTAATAATCAATCAAAGGTTGTTGGAGTGACAGAGTTCCACCAAAATGATGTAAGATTAAAGATGATGGGACCCAAGATGTTAGATGACTATGAAAAATTACATATAGGTAAACAGGCTTAGGTAATATTGGAAGATGATGTCACAAGAACTACAATAATAAGAAAAGTTTTGATGAATTGTTACAAGGTCAAATAAGAATTATATTCGCCATAAAATTCTGTAAATTATCTTTCATTGTTGTACCATTTCTACTTGGAAAGAGTATATAAATAAATGAGCAATAAGTCTTTTGACATGTTGTTTAATTTGTCAGCATGTTACTGATCCTCCCAAAATCTCACTATGAGGCTCAAAGATATGTTAAAACAGATTTGGGATCAGTATATATCTATTCATGTTGCAAGTGCATGATTGTGCACTATTTTGGAAAGAGTTTACAGAATGCAGAAACAATGTCCTAAGGGTACTTCTAGATGGAAAATTGATGATGGTAAAGGCAAGAAGATCCCACACAAGATATTGCACTATTTTCCAAAGCCTAGGCTTCAGAAAAGACTATTTTTGTTTAGTAAACTGGTCAGAGATATTAGAGATGAATACAGATAAGAGAGTTAATGATGAAAAATTTTAAGGCATCCCGCCGATGGTAAAGCATGGAAAGATTTTGATAAGGAATTTCCATTGTTTTCCCAAGACTTCGAATGTTCATTACCTAGCAACTCCGATGGTTTTAATCCACATTTGGGAACATTAGAGTAATTTTATAGTATGTGGCTCAGAATTTTTAATTTTATAACTCCCTCCTTGAAACAAGGAAAGGAATTCTCTATGATGTCATATTCCAAGACCTATTTTCACCGGAGTTGGGACATTGACGATACCACACTCTTTAGTGATGAGTTAAGAGTTATGAAATTGTGAGACATGATGGTATCAAAGGGGGAAATAAATGCGAAAGGCTGCTCTTTATGGAACTATAAATGATTTTCCAGCTTATGGCATAGATGTCCATTGGTCAAATCCAAAGGATACATGGTCATCCATTTGTAATAAAAGATATATGTCCCTCGATTGTTGAGCAAAATTGCAGGTATGGGGACACCGCTTACCTTCAAAACCATAGTCGTCAGTAAAAACAAGAAATTTAATGGTAAGATAGAACATGGAGTAGCAACTAAATAGAGTTATCCTGATGATATTTTGCTTCAACTAGAAAAATTGAATGATGTAAAGTTTGGAAAGCATCCTAGTAGAAAAAAAAAGAAAACGTTCCCCCAATGAGTTGAATTGGACCAAAAAAAGTATTTTTTTTTATTTGCCTAATTGGCATAGATTAAAATTGAGGCATAGATGTAATGCATATTCAAAAGAATATTTGTGATAGCATTTTGGGAACATTGTTGAATATCGAGGGTAAAACAAAGGACACATTCAAAGTAAGGTAAGATTTGGAAGACATGAACATAAGAAAGGAGTTGCATTTGATAACGAGAAGTGATGGCAAATATGTAAGCATTGCATGTTATACTTTATCTAAGGCCGAGGCAAGGGTTTTGTGAATTCTTAAAACTGAAGTTTCCTGATGGGTATAAGCTCTCAAACATTCTGTAACACTCATAAACACGCAAGATATCAAGGTCAAGAGTCATGCGATTGCCATGTTCTTTTGCAACGATTACTCCCTATTGGCATTCGTGGATACCTAAAGAAGGAGGTGTCTGATGCCTTGACAAAGTTGGGACATTTTTTCAAACAACTTTGTTATAAGACTTTAAAAGTAGAAGAAGTAGAGAAAATGAAGTCTGACATAGTTGTAATTCTTTGCAAGCTGGAAATGATCTTTCCACCAGCTTTCTTTGACATAATGGTGCATTTGGCAATCCATTTGCCAAATGAGGCGATGCTTGGTGGTCCAGTTCAAAATAGATGGATGTTTCACACTGAAAGGTAAGATTGACTTTACAAAGTGTGCTCTTTTTAATGACTTAGAATAATTTACAGATTGTAACTTTGAATATGTTTTTTATAGAGAGTTAGGTGATCATAAGCGTAATGTTCGGAACAAGGCTCGTCCTGAGGGCTCAATTGCTGAGAGTTATATCGTAAATGAATGCTTAGCTTTTTGTTCAATGTACTTGCATGGAATTGAAACTCAATTTAATAGAGAAGAAAGGAATAATGATATAGCTGTAAGACCTGAGAAATTCCAATTTCGGGAAAAAGGGCAAAATCGTAATTTTGATTACAAAATTGTTATTTCGATTAAAAATCCAAAATTTATTCTCTCTAGATCTCTGATGGAGAACGGATTTCAAATTCATCGAATCTATATCATAAATCTATCTAGTTACCTAAAATTCAGAAAATTCGAGACAATGGAATTACATCGTTTTTCGAGGCATCGTGATTTCAAGGCCACAACGATTTTACGCGACGAAAGTCACATATAACACGTACTCATGTGCCATAAGTGAAGTGAGTAGATAAATGAAGAAAACGGATAATGGTATAGAGCCTAACGTCAAAACTAGAACGATGTGACATAATGGCTGAAGCTATGGATTTGATTTAAGTCACTAAAGGACAAAGTTGTATAGTGTTCTCTTTCTCAAATTCAAAAGGCCAAAAAACGTGAAATCAAAGGAGAGATTTAGGTAAATTGTGGGAGAACGTAATTTATGGTTCTGCAGGCAGTCTCCGACTTCTCTCTAGAAATACGCACGATCCGACCGCTTCAGCCTTCGACAATGTATGAAAGTCGTTTACGCTGGAGAGGGCTTCGCTGCGGGTACCGGATTTAGGAGCTCCTCAAACCTGGTAAGATAAGTAGTGCTTCTTACCAAGGCTTTGTATTCCCCGCGGCGACCCTTACAAACGTTGGAAGAGAATGGCGCCGTTGGGGTCAAGCTGGACGTTCCCAAACCTTCAATCGAATTGATAAGAATTCTTTGAAATCTCAAATGTACAAACTGCAGCTCCACGGATCGTTAGTGATGGCTATGTTGTGAAAATTTGGTTTTAATCATGTATTGATTGTAATGAGCCTTAAATGAAAATGCGGGTTCACAAGGTGAACCGACGACCAGGATTTTCGGGGAATAGTACCGAGGGTTTCACTATTCCCGAAACGGTGTTCTAAAATATATTTTTGTGAAAATATGTGTCTGGGTCGAAAGGATTTAAATTAAATCAAGCTGTCGATCATTGAATTTCAAGCTGAAGCACTTTGATGTATGAAATGAAAATTTACATGACATGATTGTGTGAATTGATTGTTTTGTAAATATATGCATGTTTATATATTTACATTCATCAGATTGAATCGCATACATGTATTCCAGCATGACCGTAACACCCTAGGACTATAGGAGTGAGTATGAGACAGCCCAGAGTAAATAGCTGAGGGTTGTCTAAAAAATATTAATTATCGGAGGGTAGTCCAAATTAAAAATATCAATCACGAGCGCACGATTGATATCACCGAAGGGTAGTCCACAACAAATGGCCATATCAATCGTCGGCGCTCCAATTGATATATGACATTACTCCGAGGGTCATTCACAAACAAACAAAATAATAATTTTCATACGAGGCTTAGGCGAATGTGAAGGAGTCGGTGAGGACTCGGGATCCGAGTTGGTCATGTGACATTCGGGCAGATCACGACGCTGAACGCTGTTTTCATCGAACATCGTGACCGCACTTGGGTGGTGAGTAGCCCACTTAGGCGCATTCCACCATCGAGTGCATTAGAAGGCTCACCCCGTCGAGGGATATTATTTTACCGGTACAGGGAGTGTGCGAGGGGACGGCTCGCCCCTGTAGACCGAGGATTGTGGGAAGAAAGTCGTTGTGGCTTTGATGTATACATGTATTATAACTCTTTAAGTTTAATTGTATGTATCAGATAAGAGTAAAAACATATTAACTCTTGTAACTATCGGGTATATAGTTGATTCATAGTCAGGGGTATGTATATCGAGTATTGTTTATGGGCCCAAGTGGCCGCTTTCCTTTAAATCATAAATTAACGTTATATTGGACTCCGTTTGGGACAGTTTATGTGTGTCTCAGATTCGTAGAGCTCCCGTACAAAGGAGACTCTTTTGCCCGATTCGTGAAAAATGCCTGGTCATCCCGGCCATCTACGAGTATTCCACGGTTGATCTGGGTGCAGTCAACTGACCCCCGGATTCGGGTTGTCACAGCCTTAGTATCGTGAGCTTAGGTATACTATCACCTAGGAGCTCGGGTTTGGGCATCCATCACCACTAGTGTGGTTCATGTCGGTGTAGTAAGCAGTTTGGGAGTGAATACCTAGGAAATCACTGGACAAAACTAGGACACTACACACGTATTTTGAAGCTGTAGTGATTTGATGAAATGTTATGTGAATGTTGTGTGCTTAGGAAAAAAAATAGCACCTAGGTGTAGTGGAAAGTTTTGGAAAATTTTTTGCAGTGTACAAAATTGGAACAAAAATGAGAAAGAATAAATTTTATAAATTTATTCGTCTATTAGGGCGTAATGGAAATAATTTTCAAGTTGAAGAAAATCGTAGAAAATTTTATAAATTTATTCTGGTATGAAAAACCAGAAAATATATGTATAAATATTTTTTTCGTAAAATTTTCCAAAGAACGGAACTAAGGGAAAATGAAAAAAATTTCGAGTTGGGAACCTCGAAATGGCCACGCCTATTTGAGCACCGGGCTGGCCGGGCGCAGGCGCGGCACGATGCGGGCGCAGCGCCGCCGCACAGCGCCAGGGCGCCGGGCACGCAGGCGTAAGCAGCGTCGCGCCGGGGCGTCGGCCGCACTCCGCTAGGGCAGCGGCGCATACCGGGCGCTACGGCCGCTCGGCCGCAGGCACTCTGGTGCACTCACTCGTTAATCTTGCTTGACTCAAGAATGTTCCCGTAGTCGATTACATTGTTCGTGAACCCGGTTCATGAACACTATTCATCACAAAATTTTTCAAAAAAAAATTTTTTTAATTAATTAAAAATAAGCAAAAATAAAAAAAAATTAGCCAAAAAAAAAATGTTTTCAAAAAATAAAATAAAATTTTTGTGATCAAAATGATTTGATTTGTGGATAAATTGTCTTGCATGGCTTCATAAATGCAGGGACTCTGATATATACACCCTGCTTGTGTGTGCGATTAGTGTCTCTGGCCGTGTTTATGCCTTAGAGATATCAGACAAAGTATCGACCGCCATGTTGGATCGGTGTAGATGGCTGGTAGAGGCAGACTGTCGCCCACCCGGGGCACCGGTCAAGCACTTACTCCACTGTAATGTACTACCATATTCGATCAAAGAGCCTTTGTCGAGGCAAAGAGGTATCTAGCCGGGCCGCTATTGCTCAGTGAGCACTGAGTAGTCGTGAGGTCCCAGAATCTCCAGAGATTTAAAGCAGATCACATCCTCCGAACGTCACAGGGGAGGAGACCCGATGGTGGCAGACCATTGGTTTATGCAAATAGAGAACATATTGGAGCCTATGGAGATCACCTCCGATGCGACTTATCGTTACCGTGATTCCGGCCTAGAGGGCGAGGCCTGTGCATGCGGAGGACGGGCGAGGGCTTCTAGAGACTTAGAGGCTTTGACATGGGCAGAGTTCCAGGAGCTGTTTATGGGCAAATATTTTCCAGAGACAGCGAAGCATGCCAAGGCTCAGGAGTTCCTAGAGCTGAGGCAGGGAGCGATGACAAACAGTGGATGGACTGGCCAGATCTCACAGAGTTAGCCGATTCGAGATGACCACGCGCTACAGACTCGCCAAGGTTGTGAGGATTCGAGAATGGACCAAGCCAACCACTGTGCCAGGTGGATTGTAGGATTACGCCTACGTGGATATGGATTCCATGGTCGGGACGGCCCCGACCATGCAGAGAGGATGAGGATGCGCTTGAACAACCCGGGATGCTAGTGTTAGTGGCAAGAGGAAGGACAGTCAGTCTTCCTCCAGTTCAGGGGAGAGGCAGAGAGGCTCTAGTTCGTGAGATCTCGTGAGTCACCACATCCGGCCAAAGATGATGAGAGCTGGTCGTCAAGCAGACATGAGAGTTGCCATCAAGAGGGACGTATGGTGTGCTACCATTTTCAAGAGCCGACACATGAGACTCCGGATTGCCCCGTGAGACAGGGATCCCAGTGTCTGGGACATCAAGGCCCCAATCGAAGAGGTAGGACAGAGAGGATATAGTACGTTCTCAACATCACGGTACAAATGTGAGGGGCCATCCTCGCTCAGTGAAGCCACACGGCACCCCACATTTCACAGCAGCCCGAAGCCGCAGGCGGGCAGAGGCAGTGACGAGGCCCACGTGCAGGACATCAGGTCCAGGGGCGTGTCTACGTCGCCACACCACAGCCGAGTCGCCAGATCAGCCGCTGCAAGGTACGTTTGCCATTCCCGCCTATGGGCTAGAGGTTATTTGATCTCGTGCCGTGATTCGCCAGACCGGGCCAGATCAGTCACTCAGAGTTGAGACTCCAGAGGAGCCTTTTGTACGTGAGAGCCTCCCCTAGGATTAGTGGCGCAGAATAGTGGATGATATGCTTGCGGTCGAGTCGAGATCCTGTGGACTCTACTCACAAAGGACCCGAGACCATGGACATGTCAGAGTTCTGGCTGTCATCCCGGGGATGGATCTACCGACAAATTTCCATGTGGTTGTTAATATCGACAGAGCGCAGGAGGGCTACCGCCTACACGCGGACAAACACTCGTGCATGCCGTGAGACAAGCATGACATTTTGCCCTGCATGCGATATGAGTCCAGTGTCGTGACGCTTAGCGGGCTGGCTAGCCAGCTCCACCCCTGGGAGGACGAGGAGAGACCGCACTTCTAGACCCCACTCTCGAGTAGTATGAGTATGTGGATGTTTTTCCAAATGAGCTACTGACTCACCTCCATAGATGTGCAGCAGACTTCTGTGACGAAGCCACACTCGGGTACTTCACCCATCTCTATGACTCCGCATAGGATGGCACCAGCTTGAGCCAGCAGTGAACCTCGCAGTCCGCCATGTGAGCTATTGGACAAGGTTCATTAGACCTAGAGCACTTCACCATGGGGCTCTCCTAGCTCTATTTTGCGAAGAAGAAGCGACAAGACCCTTCGACCGTGCATTGATTACCGACAGCTGAACCGGTTACGATCAAGAATCGGTACCCATTACCGAGGATTGACGCATTTGTCATCACTGAGAGGAGCGAGTCTACCCAAGATAATTCCTTAAAATCGTTACCATCACCGAGGTTGTGGCAGATATCCTCAAGACGCTTAGACGCGGCGGGCACTTTGAGTTTACAGCTGATGCCCTTCGGATCGACAAATGCGCCAAAGATTCGCGGATCTCATGCATAGGATATTCCAACCCTATTTAGACTACTTTGTCGAGTCTTCGTGGATGACATTTTGATCTACTCCTGGCCGTGAGGAGCATGCAATATCACTTAAGGATCGCTTTTACAATTGTTGAGAGACCATCACCGTACGCCAAGTTCAGCATGGTAGTTCGGCCACCAGGTGACTGGGACACATGGTGTCGATCGGAGTGTCGCAGTAATCTGCAGAAGTTCGAGGCGTTGATGAGTCGGGAAGAGGCCGCTTCGCCTCGAGATAATGAGTTTCGGGATTAATGGGTATTATAGGAGATCGATTATATCAGATAGCAGCACCTATGATCAGGTCAATCTCGAAGGAGGTTAAGTTTGGAGTGGGATGACCGATGCGAGGAGGCATTCCAGAGTCAAGAGGAGACTTACTCAAATCCCATCTCGATAGTCTCTATTGTGTGGGGCAAAGTACAATAGCAGCAGATCAGAGGTCTGAGGCCGGATTGGGATGTGTTTAATGCAATCGAGGAAGAGCTGGCTGGGTTCTGGTCACTTGAAGAATCACTTGAGCGACCACCCCACACATGACATGGAGTTGGCGGCCGTAGTCTTCGCCTTGAAGATTTGGCGCCACTACTTATATGGCAAGGAGTTCGAGGTGTATTCAGACCATAAAAGTATGAAGTATTCTTCACGCAGCGGGACCTCAACATGAGGCAACGTAAGTCGATGGAGTTCTAGAGGATTATGATTTCACTCTTGCATTACCATCCCGGTAAGGCAAATGTGGCATTGGATGCACCTCGCCTGTCATCAGGAGCGCTGGCTGTATAGCTTCTCGGGAGTGGCGGATGCTCGAGACTGTGGGACAGTTTGGGCTACAAGACAAATGAGCGCACTGGGGTGGTACCTTGGGAGTTTAGTGGCGCACCGCCTCGTTGAGCAGAGCGATTGAGTCCCCAAAGGGGGGCAGGATCTGTAGAGCAGTGGTCCATCGTGACCGAGTACACGTGCATCGTGACGAGGGCTGGACCGCTCACGAGATGGTAGTCTTCGGTTATAGGGACGGTAGTGGTTCCCGCTTGATCAATTTGAGAGAGGAGATTCCTGCGGAGTTTCACCGTCTCGATTTGCCGTGGCATCCAGTGGCACGAAGACGTACTCAGATCTTCGTCGCCGCACTATTGTGAGTGGACGAAGAGACACGTAGGACTTTGTTCGACGCACGCCTCACAGCGTCACAGTTATGCTGAGCAACCGTAATACGCAGGCTACTTCAGCCTATCGGAGGTGGTCGAGTGAAGGGAGCACGTCACTTATCTGACTCTTAGACCCACTCTACAGACGAGCAGAGGGGCACGCGACGGTATTGGTGATAGTGGACCGCCCACTGCCACATTTTCAGCCGTGACACCCCGCCTTGGAGAGATTCGGGCCATATACATTCGAGAGATAGTCCAGCTACATGGAGTACCAATATCCATAGTGTCGGATAGGGACCCGAGGTTTAAAGCACACTTTCTGGGAAGAGTTTCCAA